>CANXME010000607.1:0-82500 GCA_948144175.1 Closterium sp. NIES-65 | reverse complement strand
CGCGCGTCAAATGCGCGCCTCGGTTTCAATTTTTTCAGCACCCCCACCCAATTTCAATTCGACCCACCCCTTCCCAACCCACATGCCACTCATCCCCTCCTCCTCTCACGCTACCTTAGGTGCCTCCTAAGTAGTAAAGCCGCCCCAGCTTAAACTGGGATTTACTAGCAGCTGCAGCTAGGCTTATTTTTTATAATCAAACCCTAAACCCTAAACCCTAAACCCTAAACCCTAAACCCTAAACCCTAAACCCTAAACCCTAAACCCTAAACCCTAAACCCTAAACCCTAAAACCCTAAACCCTAAACCCTAAACCCTAAACCCTAAACCCCAAAACCCTAAACCCTAAACCCTAACCACTAAACCCTAAACCCTAAACCCTAAACCCTAACCCTAAACCCTAAACCCTAAACCCTAAACCCTAAACCCTAAACCCTAAACCCTAAACCCTAAACCCTAAACCCTAAACCCTAAACCCTAAACCCTAAACCCTAACCTAACCCTAAACCCTAAAACCCTAAACCCTAAACCCTAAACCCTAAACCCTAAACCCTAAACCCTAAACCCTAAACCCTAAACCCTAAACCCTAAACCCTAAACCCTAACCCTAAACCCTAAACCCTAAACCCTAAACCCTAAACCCTAAACCCTAAACCCTAAACCCTAAACCCTAAACCCTAAACCCTAAACCCTAAACCCTAAACCCTAAACCCTAACCCTAACCCTAAACCCTAAACCCTAACCCTAAACCCTAAACCCTAAACCCTAAACCCTAAACCCTAAACCCTAAACCCTAAACCCTAAACCCTAAACCCTAAACCCTAAACCCTAACCCTAAACCCTAAACCCTAAACCCTAAACCCTAAACCCTAAACCCTAAACCCTAAACCCTAAACCCTAAACCTCATCCATAACCCTAAACCCTAAGCCTACCCTTAGAGTAGTGCCATCGGCTAGACTTTCAGAGACTCGTGCCCCTCGACTTCTCCCAGTCTAGGCCGTTAGTCTCTCGTCCTACCGATAGGCCGTCACAGCCACTTTCTTCGTTAGCGACTCTAGACTGTCTGGAGCAGCACTGCAGCTCAGTTCGTTGAGCATTCCTATCAAACCCTAAACCCTAAACCCTAAACACCTGGCTCCGTACTTCGTGTGTGCTAGTGGATCACCAAATTTCATGCAGATATGACATTTTATTGAAGGCCTATCATTCTTCATGCGATGTAGACGCAACCAATTAAAATTCCGTTCACTCCGTGTCAAATTGGTGCTTCATGACCGTGTATTCTGCATCTGCATCATACTTCTATACGGCCTCCTTGACCGGAACTGCCGAGCATCGTGCTGATGCATGCGTACGGGTAGGAACCCGAAACCTCGCATTTCAACCTTTTGATTTACAATTTCGTACGTGTTATTATACACGAGGAGTGCCGTAGATTTCTCGTGCAAATTGATAGTGAATAATTCTCTCTCATAAAATATATAAAATATGGATTCACTAACCCAATTAAGGAAACTTCAATGCGCTTATACTAAGTGACATTTTGGTTTTTCCAGAAGGCATGCTCGTAAGGAGGAAACACTGTGATAGAAAGTGTGACATTTGTGTGTCACCCTTGCGGAGAGACACTCTACAACGGTAGTGAGCTAGACCACGGGGGTTGGCACGAACTACTAGAGGTGATCGTAGCTTTGCTTGGTTCCTTAGTGCTTGCACATTCACGGGAGAAATTGGCAAGAGTTTCCACTAGCAAAGTTGGAATTACATAATAATTGAACAAGCAATGACAGAATGACTACATCAGGCACCTAGCAACCCTGCAGCTAGCCTGGTCGACCGCCAGCACAGCTCGGTCGACCGCGTGCCAACGTTGCGTAGAGGGGCCGCGCCAGCACTGCGGAAAGGCGACCTGCCAACAGAGCAGGTCGACGGCGTGCCAACGCTGCAGCGGAGCGGCTGTCCAGCGTTGCCCCGTAGAACACAGCTGTGCGCACGCTCGCAGGTGCGCGCAGACAATCGGCCCGACTTGCCTTGTTGGGCATCCGTCGGCTGTTGTCTGCGCCTGACAAGCCACATCGACTTCGGGATACCAACCCGCAGTCGCCTTCGCCATCGCGACCTCGACGACGTTCGCGTGCCTCCGCAGAACTCGTCGAGCAGGTTACCCGGTCGACTCGGACGACCACCAAGTGCTTCCGGCCGACCACCACTGCTTCTGGTCGACCACAACTCCCGTTGAGCTACCCCCTGGTCGACGGACCCCTTCCGTTGACCAGAACCGTCAGCGGTTGTCGCTGAGCTCCCCTCGTCGACCGCTGCTCACTTGTTAGGTCGACGGACTGCTCCGTCGACCTCTCGGTCGAACTGTAGGTCGACGGGATGCTCCGGAGACCTCCTGGTCGAATGGCAGGTCGACAGGATGCTCCGGAGACCTCCCGGTCGAACAGCAGGTCGACGGGATGCTGCGGAGACCTCCCGGTTGAACGGATGGTCGACGGGATGCTCCGGAGACCTCCCGGTCGAACGGCAGGTCGACGGGATGCTCCGGAGACCTCCCGGTCGAGCTGTAGGTCTTGGTCGGCGTCCCATCCGTCGCCCAGACCAGTCAGTTGCAGTTGTCGAGCTCCCTGGTTGACAGCAACACCACAGCGGTCCCCTGCAGCTCGACGAAGCCTGTCGAGCAGCTCTCCCACTGTGAACGGTCGGCTGCTACTCTCGTACATTCGACCAAGTCGTCGGCGTTGCCCAAGCGAGGGCGGGGCCAACACTCCATTCCTGTTAACACTCCCCTGCTGCGCTCACGCTTGGGCCTCCAGCCCACTCGGCAGTACTCCACGGAGAAAACTCGTCCTCAGCGTGCACCCCACACACAGCACGCCGTCACCGCACCAGCCGTGCAGAAGGGCACGGCACCTACTGCTGCACCTCGTCGTCGCCGTCGCACACGTCGGTCAGACGAACTTGGCCGATGGCGACAGAGCACCGATTCAAATCCGGAAAATGCAGCGCCTTCGTCAGGAAGTCCGCCGGCTGCTCGGTGGTCGGGATGTACTTCAGCATAAATTTCCCGCGCCTCACTATGTGCTGCAACTAGGCGTAGCGTCGCTCCATGTGCTTGAGGTTGCCCGTCAGCCCCAAGCCCTCAGCAACCGTGATTGTCTACTTGTTGTCGACGCAGAGGATGGTCGGCTTCCCAGCGTCGAGTAGCTTGAATTCTGCAAGGAGGAAGCGAAGTCGACGCCCCTCCTTGCCGGCATCCGTGGCCGCCACGTACTCCGACTCGGTCGATGACAATGTCGCGCACTTGATGCGCGAGCTCGACCAGGAGACGGCGGCCCCTCCGTGGACGAACACGTAGCCTCCCGTGCTCGTCCGATTCTGCTTGTCGCCCGCGTCATCTGCATCTACGTAGCCGATCAGCTCCAACGATTCTGGTCCACCGCCGAACTCCAGGGCGGTGTCGCGGGTATCGGCAAGGTAGGCGAGGCAGCGGTCGACCTTGCGCCAATGCTGGTCGCTCCTCACTGTGAGGCCGCTCCCCAGCTTGCTGCAGGCGAACGCAATGTCCGGCCTCGTCGTCATCGCCACGAACTGCAGCGAGCCGACCTTCTACCGGTACTCCTCCTCTTCGCGCTCCTGAGCCTTCTCGTCGTCCAACGTCAGCTGAGCGTAGGCGTCGACCGAGACCGGCGTCTTCGGGACTCAACCGCCCTGCTCCTCGTCAATGAAGCGCCTGCGCAGCTTGTCGGCGTAGCCCTGCTGGTGCAGCCACAACTTCCTGGCCGACCTGTCGCGCACGATCTCCAGCCCAAGGTACTTCACCACCGGTGAGATCTCACGCAGCTCGAAGGCGGCCTCCAGCAGCTCTTTCAGCTCCTTCAGCATCGCGGTGCTGCTGCTGGCGGCGAGCAGGTCGTCGACGTAGACCAGCACCCAGCATGTCACTCCGTCGTCGCCGGCCTTGAAGTAGAGTGCCTCCTCGACCTGGCTCTTCTTCCAGCCAGCGCCCAGCAGCACACTGTCGAGAGCCCTGTACCACAGCAGCGGCGACTGCTTCAGCCCGTAGAGGCTCTTCAGCAGCTTACACACCCGGCCGGTCCCGTCGTCGAAGTAGTCCGGCTGGTACATGTAGAGCACCCTGTCGAGCTTGCTCTGCAGGAAAGCGTTCTTCATGTCGAGCTGCATCAGGTTGAGGTCGAGGACGGCGACGATGCTGAGGAAGATCCTCAGCGTGACGTAGCTGCTCACCGGCGAGTACTTCCCGTCGTAGTCGGCACCGTACACCTGCGTGAAGCCCTTCACGACCAGCCTCGCCTTCTCGCGCTCGATGGTGTCGTCAATGCGGCACTTGGTCGTCAGCACCCACCGGTTCTTCATGATGTTCACCCCACGTGGGCGTTCGACCAGCTCCCAAGTGCCCATGCCGATGAAGCTGCGAATCTCTTCTTCCATGGCGGCCTTCACCGCCTCGCCCTTCCAGCTCGACAGCGCCTCCTTCACCGTCATCGTGGCGATGTCCTAGCGGTGTTCGGGGTCGGCATTCATGTCGGGGTCAAGCTCCGGCAGGTCTTTATCCTCCTCGGCGTCGTCGTACAACAGGTCGTCGTCGACCTCGTCGAACACCGTGGTGAAGGCAGCTGGCGGTAGGCAGGCGTGGAAGCTCAGCCGCTCCGGTGGCCGTCGAGCTCGACCTGTGCGTCGCAGCTCAGGCTTCGTGATCGGCACTTCCACCACGTCACTTTCGGTTGACTCCTCACCCGCCGACTGCTCCCCTTCCTCATCGACGTCCTCGTCGTCGACCAGCTGCTTCGACCCTTCGACCGGTTGCTTGTCTGCTGCTGACTTCGATAGCTCCCCTGTTGACCGCCCCGGCTGCTGCTCCCCTGTCGGATGCATCGCTGCTGTTGCAACCGGCTCTACCGGCTCCCTTGTTTGCTGCTCCTCTGTCCCCGACGGCTTCCCATCCTGGTCGGACGAGCTTTACGCCTTGTCGACCGCCGGCGATGCCATCGGCCGGCGCCACAGGCGACGCCTCAAGGCTCCCCTCATCGTCGGTGGTCGACACAGGTGTTGACCCAGGCCGATCTGCGACGGGGAACGGAGGAGCAAGGAGAGGGGGAGGGGGAAGAACCTCCACAACATCCTCAACAGCAGGCTCTTCGACTTCGGCGAGCAACGGAATCGTCGCCGTCGAGGTGTCCGTCGGCGGGTGCGCCTGCGTCCGCTCCGACGCCGGCCCATACGTCGCCTTCCACACCTCAAGCGACAGCGTCTCGTAGAAGATCACCTCGACCGACGTGACCACCTTGTTGTCGGTCAGGTCGAGCACCTCCCAGCCCTTACTCTCCGGCGACACACCCAGGTGAAGCCCCCAGCGAGCCTTTGGCGCCAGCTTCCCACCGCGCTGCTGGTCAGGAACCATGAACTGCACCATGCAGCCCCACACCCGCGCCAACGTGAGGTCAGGCTTCGTCCCGGTTAGCAGCTAGTACGGAGTCGTCCCCGGCGGCGTCGTCGACCGTTCCAAGCAGTTGCGCACCCAGACCGCCTGTCGAAGAGCAAGGTGCCACCAGTGATGCTGCACGCCCATGTGCAGCAGCATCATCCGCACAGACTCGCCGACCGTGCGCATCTCCCGCTCAGCCATCCCATTCTGCTGCGGAGTGTAGGGGCACGTCAGATCGTGGACGATGCCCTTCCCATCGACGAAGTCGGTGAACGCCTTGCCGAGGAACTCCCCTCCTCGATCGGAGCGAAGCGACAACACCGACTTCTCCGTCTGCCGTTCCACTAGCACCAGCCACCGCTGGAACTCCTGCAGCACGTCGCTCTTCTTAGCGACCGGCATTGCCCATACAAATCGAGTATGGCGATCCTTCAGCAACAGGAAGTACAAGCTGCCATCTTTGGCAGCCACCCGAAATGGCCCGCACAAGTCAATCTGCACGACAGCTAGCGCCTCCGCTGCGTCCGAGCCCTTGGCAGGAAAGGTGTGTTGCGCCAGCTTTCCTCCGACACACAAGACACACGGCGGGTCTGCTCCGGTCGACGACGTGATGTCGAGCCCATCAGCAACATCATGCTTCGCCAAGCTCTTTATCGTGTCGACGCTGACGTGTGCGAGCCGCGCATGCATCCTATCGGGGGTCGTCTTCGTCGCCGAGACGATCATCCGCAGAGCCACCACCTCGGTCGACGACGACTGCGTCGAGCAGGGGCGGAGGTCGGTGCAGAGTACCCGTCCGGTGTAGCGTGCTCGACCGAGTACCTCCCCGCTCGCAGCGACGAGCAGCATCTCGTCGTCGTCGCCCTGCAACTACACTCCGCTCTCCTTCAGCTAGCCAGCAGACAGAAGGTTCGCCTGTATGCCCGGAACGTAGAGTACGTCGGGGATGAGGACCCGCTTCCCGGCCTCCCCTTGCAGAGCGACGGTTCCGCGACCCTCAACAGGGTTCAATGCCTTGTTGAACCCACGCACGTGCTTCACCCCGTCGCTCGGCCCCATGTCGACGAAGACCGGCTTCGTCCCCATTAGGTGGTGGGAGCACCCGCTGTCGAGCAGCACCGCCATCGGGTTGGCCTGCACAGCTGCCGCCACCGCCTGGAAGTCTTCGCCAGCCTCCGGCGCCAGCAAGACCGTCGGCTCCACCACGCCGACCATCGAGCACGACGCCTCCCCGTCGCCTCGGCTCTTGCCGCTGGAGCTGTCGACGTCCTTCGTCGACGACGTCTTCTTCGACGCTTGCTTCTCCTTGCGCGACTTCTCATCTCGACGGGGGCGACGACTGGCCGATCGACCACAGCCTCCCTTGTTGTCGTCCTC
Organism: Closterium sp. NIES-65; assembly: GCA_948144175.1. NCBI lineage: Eukaryota > Viridiplantae > Streptophyta > Zygnematophyceae > Desmidiales > Closteriaceae > Closterium > Closterium sp. NIES-65. The sequence goes on along the minus strand of CANXME010000607.1, from coordinate 75,676 downwards.
GTCGCTGTCATCGCGGTCGGGGCACTCGAAGGAGAGATGGTCGGGGTCGCTGCAGATCCAGCACTCCCGCTGTCGACCACCACCTCGTCGACCCTTGTCCCGCGTCGACCGCTTCTTGTCGACGTCCTTCGTCGACCGCCCACCTCCGCTACCACCTCCGTCCGGCTTCCCGCGCTGCCCTTGCTGCTGATTCAGCTTCGTCGATGCAGCGTAGTTTGCCTGCGGAAGGAGCTCTATAGGCTGTTCGGCCTCCTGCATCGCCTCATCTTGAAGAATGTAGCTGGTGATAGAGTCCTCGTCGAGGGACTCGCGCATGCCGGGCACCATCATCATTCTCTTCATGAGATTGAGCTGCGCGGCATGCCCTTGACGATGTGGGTGATGTAGGACGATGTCGAGTATTCGGCGCCCGCCATCCGCATCTCAGCCAGGATTCGTCGAGCACGGTTGCAGTAATCCGTCACCGAATCCTGCTCGCCCATCCGAATATGAGTCATCTTCTCCTCCAGCTACCCGATGTACAGGTCGTCCCTGACCTGGTACGTCGACATGATGAAGCACCATGCCTGGTGACCAGCATCTAGTCGCTCTCGACAGCTCCTGAGTGCTAGCTGCACCACCGGCAAGCAGCACCTCGAGATGACCATGAAGGTGAGCAGGTGAGCAGAACGAAACTCCCTGCACAGCTCGACATCCTCCTCGTGCGGAATTGGCACGGTGCCGTCAGCGAAGCCCTTTATCCCGGCGACCTCCAGCTGAGGTTCTATCCACTCCCTCCAGGTGATGAGGTCCCGTCGACCTTGCAGCGGTGCGACGGTGATCCGGTCCGGCGAGAATTTGAAGTAGCCATACGTCGGTGCAATCCTGCCTGCAGTCACATGCGTCGTCGCCGAGAGCCCTCCACCGCTTCGTAGAGGAGGGCGACGTCGAACATCGACGTCGGCATGCGAGCTGCCTGCAGCCGCCGTCGACCGCTGCACTCGCGCCTGGATTCCGTCGACACCACCGTCGACCTTGATCACCCCTCTCTGCCTTGTGCCTTCGCTGCCGCTGACTCGTGCACCACCATCGACCTCGTCGTCGACGCCACCTTCGTTGCGCACCGGTCGAGGAGAAGCAGGACGAGAAGGGTGTTCCGTCGCCCACTGCGACCGGATGCCCAACTCGGCGATCACCAAGGGGATCGTCCCGTACTCGCCATCCGAGTGGCGTCTTCTCGCGTCAGCCAAACGTGCCTCCAAGGTGTCCGCTACGCCCGCATCAACTACGGGGTCGACCATGGCGACTATCGCTGCTGCCGGCCTACGAACGACTTAGTAGGTGCAAACGTCGGCTCCTATCTGAAGGTATTTGCGGGGCCGTCCACGCTCACCGCACCATGCTGAGAGACACTCTACAACGGTAGTGAGCTAGACTACGGGGGTTGGCATGAACTACTAGAGGTGATCGTAGCTTTGCTTAGTTCCTTGGTGCTTGCACATTCACGGGAGAAATTGGCAAGAGTTTCCACTAGCAAAGTTGGAATTACAGAATGATTGAACAAGCAATGTCAGAATGACTACATCAGGCACCTAGCAACCCTGCAGCTAGCCTGGTCGACCGCCAGCACAGCTCGGTCGACCGCCAGCACAGCTCGGTCGACCGCCTGCCAACGTTGCGTAGAGGGGCCGCGCCAGCACTGCGGAAAGGCGACCTGCCAACAAAGCAGGTCGACGACTTGCCAACGCTGCAGCGGAGCAGCTGTCCAGCGTTGCCCCGTAGAACACAGCAGTGCGCACGCTCGCAGGTGCGCGCAGACAATTGGCCCGACTTGCCTTGTTGGGCATCCGTCGGCTGTTGTCTGCGCCTGACAAGCCACATCGACTTCGGGATACCAGCCTGCAGTCGCCTTCGCCATCGCGACCTCGACGACGTTCGCGTGCCTCCGCAGAACTCGTCGAGCAGGTTACCCGGTCGACTCGGACGACCACCAAGTGCTTACGGCCGACCACCACTGCTTCTGGTCGACCACCAGGTCCCTCTGGTCGACCACAACTCCCGTCGAGCTACCCCCTAGTCGACGGACCTCTTCCGTCGACCAGAACCGTCAGCGGTTGTCGCCGAGCTCCCCTCGTCGACCGCTGCTCACTTTTCAGGTCGACGGACTGCTCCGTCGACCTCCCGGTCGAACTGTAGGTCGACGGGATGCTCCGGAGACCTCCCGGTCGAACGGCAGGTCGACGGGATGCTCCGGAGACCTCCCGGTTGAGCTGTAGGTCCTGGTCGACATCCCACCCGTCGCCCAGACTAGTCAGTTGCAGTTGTCGAGCTCCCTGGTCGACAGCAACACCACAGCGGTCCCCTGCAGCTCGACGAAGCCTGTCGAGCAGCTCTCCCGCTGTGAACGATTGGCTGCTACTCCCGTACATCCGACCAAGTCGTCGGCGTTGCCCAAGCGAGGGCAGGGCCAACACTCCATTCCTGTTAACAACCCTGAATTTCAGAATTTCGAAAAATCCATCTCTCTAATAACAATGTTGTAATATTTGGAAAGAGAGGCCTAATTGCAGCCGTAATAGTAATGCCCCAGCAAGTAGTGTACGCGCTTAATATAGGCATGCACCTATAAGGAGTTTAAGGTCATGCTTAAATAATGGCATTGATACCAGAATAAAGCAGGCAAGATATCTCATCTATCGTAAGTGCATATTAAATATTCAACACTGTGCTTAATTTAAATCTTACTAACTACATGCCATTATAATTGTACATAAGGTGTTTGCGAGAGTCGGGTGAAAATGAGGGAGGGACGAATGTCTGACGGAAGGAGTGAGGGGGGACGAATTTCTGACGGCTTCTGTTTTGAGGCTCGTAACGGATGGCGAGCCTCAGCTTTGGCGCGAGAATCTTGAGATTTTGATTTCATCTCGGTCAAATCCGCGCCACCCCGATCTGTCGGAAAATATAATTTAATATTTTCTATATGTAACTGCCTGTAGGATTGGTTACTGTAGTTATAGCGTTTTCCTATTTGGTGGTGCACCTTTCTTGCTTGTTCTCTCATATTTGTACCCTTGAACATATAGTGAAACCCCTCATTCTCTCGACTCTTTTCTCCTTTTCAACTTTCTCGAACTCAACTCACTCGATCTAACTAGCCATGGCTCCTAAGCCTTGCTAGAAACTTTGACATGCTATCAGAGCTACCAAGGTCCTGACCTGTGGGCCCACCCTACAGCTTCCGCTGCTAATCTGTGTTCGGCACGCCCCATGACGTGCCCCTTGCCCTACTTTTCGCGGTCCCGTCGCCGCCCTTTCCTACGGCCCCGTCGCCTACCTGCGGCCCCGGCCCCGTCGCCTTCCTGCGGCCCCGGCCCCGGCCCCGTCGCCTTCCTGCGGCCCCGGCCCCGTCGCCTATCTGCGGCCCTACGGCCCCGTCGCCTACCTACGGCCCCGTCGCCTACCTGCGGCCCCGGCCCCGTCGCCTTCCTGCGGCCCCGGCCCCGTCGCCTACCTGCGGCCCTACGGCCCCGTCACCTACCTGCGGCCCTACGGCCCCGTCGCCTACCTGCGGCCCCGGCCCCGTCGCCTTCCTGCGGCCCCGGCCCCGTCGCCTACCTGCGGCCCCGGCCCTGTTGCCTACCTGCGGCCCCGTCCCCTACCTGCGGCCCCGTCGCCTCACTACGGCCCCGGCCCAGTCGCCCACCTACGGCCCCGGCCTCGTCACCTAACTGCGGCCCCGGCCCCGTCGCCTCCTTGCGGACCCAGCCCCGTCGTCACCTGCGGCCCCGCCACCTGCGGCCCCGTCGCCACCTGCGGCCCCGTCGCCCACTTCGGCCCCGATGCCACCTGCGGCCCCGCCCACTTGCGGCCCCGACCCCGCCCCGGCCATGTTCCGTCGCCAGCCGCGGCACACCGGGGGCACGTGCACCGCCCCCCCCCCCCCCCTTTTCCCGTCACCCGTCGCGGCTCCTTCGGGGGCCGCACGCGGCCCCCTCAGGTCACCTCGACAGGTGCCGGGAGGGGCGACGTGGAAGGGGGGGGCAGGCGTCGCCCCCTCTGCCGCCTGCTTTGGCGCCCGGGGAGGCCGTGCGTCGCCCCCCCCCCCCCCCCCCCCCTTCTCCTCCTCCTTTTGTTCCCGCTGCTGCAGCTGCCGCTGGGGGGGAGGGTGTGAGGGTGTGGGGGAGCCAGAGGAGTGGTATTATTGAAACACTTTTCTCCTCCTGCGCAATCGTGATGTACCCCTTCAGAGGGCGCCAACTGCATACTCATCTCCTACAGCCAGTTATGGGGGCGTGTCGGAAAATATAATTTAATATTTTCTATATGTAACTGCCTGTAGGATTGGTTACTGTAGTTATAGCGTTTTCCTATTTGGTGGTGCACCTTTCTTGCTTGTTCTCTCATATTTGTACCCTTGAACCTATAGTGAAACCCCTCATTCTCTCGACTCTTTTCTCCTTTTCAACTTTCTCGAACTCAACTCACTCGATCTAACTAGCCATGGCTCCTAAGCCTTGCTAGAAACTTTGACACGATCGTGCTGCTGGTTAGGTGTAAAAGACGAGGGTTGTTAGGTACTGTTCACTTTGAAAAGAATGAGCAGCGCCCAGCCTATGATGTCGAGACATTTGGGCCAATCAGCGCCTGACTTGTCAACGAGCAGCATGTTTGAACGCACTCGGCTTGAAACTCCCCATAACCATTCCCAAACAGCGCTAACAGTTCCCTTAGAGCGAAGAGAGCACAGTAGTACTTCCCAATTGACTCAAAACCCCTTTTTTTTTGTGACCATACGTGATAGATTTGTGGGGCAACGTATGACTATCTGTGACAATCTTGTGATTATACCTAGATTTTGTGATCGTTCGCGATGGGCGAGTGATGATGAGCCCATGTTTGTGGCTGTCCATATAATTTCCTGGCTAAAAGTCATCGTGGCGAAATCCAATATGCCTGTGCGAGATTGAAGAGTTTGTTTCGCACTGGCAAACAGGTTGTTCAAGCGATAAAACCTGCCCAAGCCTCATTCAAATCTGTGGGTTTCGGGTAACAGGTTCGCTTTAGAGATGGCGACCCTTGGGGTTGGGACATCGAGCTTTTCGACTGAAGCAACCTACCAAGGTTCCAGCCACCGTCTGAATCAGCAGTCTCTCACTTGCTTCGTTCACCCATGCTGCTCTCCCTCACCACGCGCACTAGCCTAAAGTGCACTGCTTTCGTGCAGTGAATTGCCGTCATACCGAATTGCTGTTATGGCATCTTTACAGTCAGCAGCGATTCACGGCGCGTTAGCTGCCGAAGTCGCAGGAAGAGCCGCACAACCCGATTGTTGGAGCGACGCTGCCGTGATTCGTGGCTCCTCCAGTCCGGCCTTGTACCAACCGCACTGGCCGTCAAATTGCCATCCCTCGTTCGTGATCCGTCGCCGTTCGACGCGCCAGTCGTTACCTATTTCGCCACGGCTATCCCATCCCCGCCGTATGCAACCGTCGCGATCAGCGCGAAGCGGCAGCGGCAGATTTAAAGTTCCATTTGCGAGAGGTCCGTTGTTATCAGGAGAAGGAGAGCGATGCTGTTTCGGGCTTGCAAGCAGGTCATCGAGTGTGCGTTGCCGGGCGTCCACGTCACGTGGCCCTGACGACCAATCAGAGGCAGAAGCTGTGCCATCACGCGAGCATGCCAAGGCGGGTGACGCGGTGCTCGCCTCGGACAGCGTGGATAACGCAGATCGGCCTTCCCAAGGGCCAGGCGGCGGCAGCAGCAACGGGGGTGCGGCGAGCAACAGCGCCTTCCTTGCCGCAGGCCCCACGCGTCCCGCGTCTCTCGCCACGGAGCCCTCTCCCGCCACTGCCTCCGCGCCTGCTGTGGGGGCTGCAGGAACAGCGCGCGGGGACGATGGTGCAGGAGGGGGGACAGAGAAGGCAGAGGAGGCGGGGGAGGAGGGGGAAGAGGGTGAGGAGGAGGAAGATGGGGAGGAAGGGCGGGAAGGGGAGGTTCGTCGCACGTTGTGGTTTCCGTTGAACCTGGTGGCGGCGGCGGCGGCGGTGGTGGCGCAGAGCAGGGTGGCGCGCATGGTGGCGGCGTGGCCCCTGTGGCAGCAGAGGCGGCGGCTGCGCCAGCTGCAGGAGGCGGCCGACAGCAGCCCGGGGGACGCGCGCAGGCAGGCGGAGTACCTGGCGGAGCTGCTCCGCGCCGAGTCAGTGCCGTGCCCCCTGCGCCCATGGGCTCCCTGCCTCCCCCTCCTGCTGCCTCGCCTCCCCATGCTGCTGCACTCCCCTGTCCCCGTCCCATCCCGTCTTCCCCCCGTCCCATCCTGTTTTCCCCCGTCCCATCCTGTCTTCCCCCCGTCCCATCCTGTTTTCCCCCGTCCCATCCTGTCTTCCCCCCGTCCCATCCTGTCTTCCCCCCCGTCCCATCCTGTCTTCCCCCCGTCCCATTCTGTCTTCCCCCCGTTCCATCCCGTCTTCCCCCCGTCCCATCCTGTCTTCCCCCCGTCCCATCCTGTTTTCCCCCGTCCCATCCTGTCTTCCCCCCATCCCATCCTGTCTTCCCCCCGTCCCATCCTATCTTCCCCCCGTCCCATTCTGTCTTCCCCCCGTTCCATCCCGTCTTCCCCCCGTCCCATCCTGTCTTCCCCCTGCCATCCATCGTGCCATCCGCGTCATGCATTTATACCCACCCCTCTACGTTGTACCTCTCCCGCCCTCCCTCTTATCTCTTCTCCTCCCTCCCTCTCCCCTCCCTGCTCTCCCCCTTCCCCTCCCCTCTCGTCCCTCACCGCCCTCCCCCACACCACATCAGCCCGGGGGCGGTGGTGCAGCGCTTTGAGGCGAGGCAGCACGCGGTGGACGCGGAGGGAGTGGCCATCTACCTGCGCGCGCTCGTCACCACCGACCGCCTCTCCTCCTTCCTCCCCTCCTCCAACAACGCCCGCCCCACCTCCCTCCCCTTGCTCGTATGCCCACCTCCCCTTGCTCGTATGCTGCTGGTCATTGCCGGTACGTCCTCCTTCATGCTCATGCATACATCACCTGCTATTGTCGCCTTCCCATCGCACCCTCTCCTGTCTCTCCACCCTGTGCTGACGTCATCAGCTGGAGGATCTGAAGCAGCGCGCCACGTCAGAAGAGGGCCAGCTGGGGCTGCCGCCCGGCACCACGGAGCAGACGCCCCTGCACGTGGTGATGGTGCGTGCACGTGGTGATGGTGCGTGCACGTGGTGATGGTGCGTGCACGTGGTGATGGTGGTATGTGGTGATGGTGGTATGTGGGGCGTCATGGCTTCTTATGTCAGCATATGTGTGTGTGTGCATGCTTGTGTGTGGGTGTGTCCGTGCGTGCATGTGTGCGTGAGTGCATGTGTGTGTGAGTGCATGTGTGCGTGAGTGCAAGTGTGCGTGCGTGCATGTGTGCGTGCGTGCATGTGTGCGTGAGTGCATGTGTGCGTGCGTGCATGTATGCGTGAGTGAATGCGTGCATGCGTGCATGTGTGCGTGGGTGCATGTGTGTGTGGGTGTGCATGTGTGTGGGGGATGAATGCGCCACATGTCATGCATCACATATGCTCATCGATCGTCACTGCGCATTGCATTTTTTTATTCCATGCTATTTCATTCCCTTGCATGCGCACCTCTTTTCACCTCTCTTTCTCTCCCGCTGTGTTGTGGCAATCACGGCCCGACCCCCCGTGCGTGTCATCCCCATGTCACCTCTGCCACGCCCCACAGGTGGAGAGGGAGGTGAAGCCGCTGTCACGTGGGCTGCGTGTGCTGCAGGAGCTGCTCTCAGCGCTGCTCGCCTGCTTCTTCGGCCTCCTCCTCTGGTCCGCCACCGTCCCCTTTCCTCTCGCCCTCGTCTGCCCTCTCGCCCACCGGTTTGCCTGTTCTTTTTGCAGCAAGCTAAGCTTTCTTGCCGCGCTGCATGCTCACATGCGTGCATGCTTGCGCTCGTGTGTGCATGCATGTGCGTGCATGCTTGCACTCATGTGTGTGTGGGGTGCCTGTGTGCCCGGTGCACCTTGGCAGGGCGGCAGCAACGACGGCGTTGAGGCGCTACGCCAGTGGCGTCACCGGCATGGGAGGGGGGGGGATGGCGGGGGGGCCAGCAGCGGGCATGGGGGCGGGCGGGGCGGGCGTGTACTCGCCCAAGGAGTATAACAAGGAGACCATGCCCGAGAAGGTGAGCGGCTGATGGCATGCCCGAGAAGGTGACATGAGAACATGCCCAAGAAGGTGAGATGAGAACATGCCCGAGAAGGTGAGAGGAGGACATGCCTGAGAAGGTGAGAGGAGAACATGCCCGAGAAGGTGAGATGAGAACATGCCCGAGAAGGTGAGATGAGAACATGCCCGAGAAGGTGAGATGAGAACATGCCTGAGAAGGAGATGAGAACATGCCCGAGAAGGTGAGATGAGAACATGCCCGAGAAGGTGGGATGAGAACATGCCCGAGAAGGTGAGATGAGAACATGCCCGAGAAGGTGAGATGAGAACATGCCCGAGAAGGTGAGATGAGAACATGCCCGAGAAGGTGAGATGAGACCATGCCCGAGAAGGTGAGATGAGAACATGCCCAAGAAAGTGAGATGAGAACATGCCCGAGAAGGTGAGATGAGAACATGCCCGAGAAGGTGAGATGAGAACATGCCCGAGAAGGTGAGATGAGAACATGCCCGAGAAGGTGAGATGAGAGCATGCCCGAGAAGGTGAGATGAGAACATGCCCGAGAAGGTGAGATGAGAACATGCCCGAGAAGGTGAGAGGAGAACATGCCCGAGAAGGTGAGATGAGAACATGCCCGAGAAAGTGAGATGAGAACATGCCCGAGAAGGTGAGATGAGAACATGCCCGAGAAGGTGAGATGAGAACATGCCCGAGAAGGTGAGATGAGAGCATGCCGGAGAATGTGAGATGAGAACATGCCCGAGAAGGTGAGATGAGAGCATGCCCGAGAAGGTGAGATGAGAACATGCCCGAGAAGGTGAGATGAGAACATGCCCGAGAAGGTGAGATGAGAACATGCCCGAGAAGGTGAGATGAGAACATGCCCGAGAAAGTGAGATGAGAACATGCCCGAGAAGGTGAGATGAGAACATGCCCGAGAAGGTGAGATGAGAACATGCCCGAGAAGGTGAGATGAGAACATGCCCGAGAAGGTGAGATGAGAACATGCCCGAGATGGTGAGATGAGAACATGCCCAAGAAGGTGAGATGAGAACATGCCCGAGAAGGTGAGATGAGAACATGCCCGAGAAGGTGAGATGAGAACATGCCCAAGAAGGTGAGATGAGTACATGCCCGAGAAGGTGAGATGGGAACATGCCCGAGAAGGTGAGATGAGAACATGCCCGAGAAGGTGAGATGAGAACATGCCAGAGAAGGTGAGATGAGAACATGCCCGAGAAGGTGAGACGAGAACATGCCCGAGAAGGTGAGCGGCTGATGGCATGCCCGAGAAGGTAAGCGGCTGATGGCATTCCCGAGATGGTGAGCGGCTGATGGCATGCCCGAGAAGGTGAGATGAGAACATGCCCAAGAAGGTGAGATGAGAATATGCTCGAGAAGGCGAGATGAGAACATGCCCAAGAAGGTGAGATGAGAACATGCCCGAGAAGGTGAGATGAGAACATGCCCGAGAAGGTGAGATGAGAGCATGCCCGAGAAGGTGAGATGAGAACATGCCCGAGAAGGTGAGATGAGAACATGCCCGAGAAGGTGAGATGAGAACATGCCCGAGAAGGTGAGATGAGAACATGCCCGAGAAGTGAGATGAGAACATGCCCGAGAAGTGAGATGAGAACATGCCCGAGAAGGTGAGATGAGAACATGCCCGAGAAGGTGAGATGAGAACATGCCCGAGAAGGTGAGATGAGAGCATGCCGGAGAAGGTGAGATGAGAACATGCCCGAGAAGGTGAGATGAGAGCATGCCCGAGAAGGTGAGATGAGAACATGCCCGAGAAGGTGAGATGAGAACATGCCCGAGAAGGTGAGATGAGAACATGCCCGAGAAGGTGAGATGAGAACATGCCCGAGAAAGTGAGATGAGAACATGCCCGAGAAGGTGAGATGAGAACATGCCCGAGAAGGTGAGATGAGAACATGCCCGAGAAGGTGAGATGAGAACATGCCCGAGATGGTGAGATGAGAACATGCCCAAGAAGGTGAGATGAGAACATGCCCGAGAAGGTGAGATGAGAACATGCCCGAGAAGGTGAGATGAGAGCATGCCCGAGAAGGTGAGATGAGAACATGCCCGAGAAGGTGAGATGAGAACATGCCCGAGAAGGTGAGATGAGAACATGCCCGAGAAGGTGAGATGAGAACATGCCCGAGAAAGTGAGATGAGAACATGCCCGAGAAGGTGAGATGAGAACATGCCCGAGAAGGTGAGAGGAGAACATGCCCGAGAAGGTGAGATGAGAGCATGCCGGAGAAGGTGAGATGAGAACATGCCCGAGAAGGTGAGATGAGAGCATGCCCGAGAAGGTGAGATGAGAACATGCCCGAGAAGGTGAGATGAGAACATGCCCGAGAAGGTGAGATGAGAACATGCCCGAGAAGGTGAGATGAGAACATGCCCGAGAAAGTGAGATGAGAACATGCCCGAGAAGGTGAGATGAGAACATGCCCGAGAAGGTGAGATGAGAACATGCCCGAGAAGGTGAGATGAGAACATGCCCGAGATGGTGAGATGAGAACATGCCCAAGAAGGTGAGATGAGAACATGCCCGAGAAGGTGAGATGAGAACATGCCCGAGAAGGTGAGATGAGAGCATGCCCGAGAAGGTGAGATGAGAACATGCCCGAGAAGGTGAGATGAGAACATGCCCGAGAAGGTGAGATGAGAACATGCCCGAGAAGGTGAGATGAGAACATGCCCGAGAAAGTGAGATGAGAACATGCCCGAGAAGGTGAGATGAGAACATGCCCGAGAAGGTGAGATGAGAACATGCCCGAGAAGGTGAGATGAGAGCATGCCGGAGAAGGTGAGATGAGAACATGCCCGAGAAGGTGAGATGAGAGCATGCCCGAGAAGGTGAGATGAGAACATGCCCGAGAAGGTGAGATGAGAACATGCCCGAGAAGGTGAGATGAGAACATGCCCGAGAAGGTGAGATGAGAACATGCCCGAGAAAGTGAGATGAGAACATGCCCGAGAAGGTGAGATGAGAACATGCCCGAGAAGGTGAGATGAGAACATGCCCGAGAAGGTGAGATGAGAACATGCCCGAGAAGGTGAGATGAGAACATGCCCAAGAAGGTGAGATGAGTACATGTCCGAGAAGGTGAGATGAGAACATGCCCGAGAAGGTGAGATGAGAACATGCCCGAGAAGGTGAGATGAGAACATGCCAGAGAAGGTGAGATGAGAACATGCCCGAGAAGGTGAGACGAGAACATGCCCGAGAAGGTGAGCGGCTGATGGCATGCCCGAGAAGGTGAGCGGCTGATGGCATGCCCGAGATGGTGAGCGGCTGATGGCATGCCCGAGAAGGTGAGATGAGAACATGCCCAAGAAGGTGAGATGAGAATATGCTCGAGAAGGCGAGATGAGAACATGCCCAAGAAGGTGAGATGAGAACATGCCCGAGAAGGTGAGATGAGAACATGCCTGAGAAGGTGAGATGAGAACATGCCCGAGAAGGTGAGATGAGAACATGCCCGAGAAGGTGAGCGGCTGATGGCATGCCCGAGATGGTGAGATGAGAACATGCTCGAGAAGGCGAGATGAGAACATGCCCAAGAAGGTGAGATGAGAACATGCCCGAGAAGGTGAGATGAGAACATGCCCGAGAAGGCGAGATGAGAACATGCCCGAGAAGGTGAGCGGCTGATGGCATGCCCGAGTTGGTGAGCGGCTGATGGCATGCCCGAGATGGTGAGCGCATGATTGAGACAGTGAGAGCATGTTTGAGAAGGTGAGAGCACGTGTGAGAGCATGTGTGAGAGCATGTGTGAGAGCATGTGTGAGAGCATGTGTGAGAGCATGTGTGAGAGTGTGACAGAGCAAGCGACTGCCATAGTTGTGCCAAGCTTCATCGTTGCATGTTCACCGCCACCCACCTCGCCTTTCTTGTTTCTGCTGCTCTTCCCCCCCCTCGCTCTTGGTGCGTCCATGTGCCCCCCCCTGGTCAGAGTGTGCGCACGTTCAAGGACGTGAGGGGGTGTGACGAGGCGAAGGCGGAGCTGGAGGAGATCGTGGAGTATCTGCGCGCCCCCGACCGCTTCACCCGCCTCGGTGGCAAGCTGCCTAAGGTGAGAGGGGAAGGGGAGCACTCAGCTGAAGGTGCGAGTGAGGGGGGCACGCTGCTGAAGGTGCGAGATAGGGGGGCACGCTGCTGAAGGTGCGAGATAGGGGGGCACGCTGCTGAAGGTGCGAAATAGGTGGGCACGCTGCTGAAGGTGCGAAATAGGGGGGCACGCTGCTGAAGGTGCGAGATAGGGGGGCACGCTGCTGAAGGTGCGAAATAGGGGGGCACGCTGCTGAAGGTGCGAGATAGGGGGGCACGCTGCTGAAGGTGCGAATAGGGGGGCACGCTGCTGAAGGTGCAAGATAGGGGGGCACGCTGCTGAAGGTGCCTGTAGGAGTGAGTGGGAGAGGAGGGAAGGAGGGGGGGTGGGGTATTGAGGTGGATGGAACGTCGTATGGGGTGGGGTTATGGGGGGATCATTGTGGAGCCTAGCCCGCTGTGCTGCATCCGCCACCACCCGTGCTCCTCCCACCCCTCGTCTCCAACATGCGTGGCCTATGTGCTCGGCACTTGCCTGAGCGCCTCTCACTCCTTTCCTCCGTGATTCTGCCCTGTGCCTCATGGGTGCAGGGGGTGCTGCTGATCGGCCCACCAGGCACGGGCAAGACGCTGCTCGCCAAGGTGCCCCCCTCTGCTGCCCCCTCCTTTCCTCTGCGCTTTTTGCTTGCATCACTCTCCCCTCCCCTCCCCTCCCCTCCCCTCCCCTCTTCTCCCCTCCCCTCCCCTCTTCTCCCCTCCCCCCACCTCCGCTCCTCTCCGCTCCCTTCCATCCGCCTCGTCTCCATCCACTCGCCGCTGCTCTGTCTATCTGAGGCGCCTCATTCCCTCACACCACTGTCACCCGCCTCCTCTGCTCACCCTCGTCCCCCCCGCCCCCTCCCACTCCGTGCTCGCATGGGCGCGGCGGTGTGGGCGGGCGGCGGCAGGCCATAGCGGGCGAGGCGGGGGTGCCCTTCTTCTACCGCGCCGGCTCCGAGTTCGAAGAGATGTGCGCCCTGGGAAGGGAACGGGGGACACACACACACGGGGTCAACGGGCGGCCGGGGACACAGAGGGTCAATGGGGGGCAGGGGGCACAGGGCTGCTTCCTTGTACTGCTTATGCATGCGCCATGTTGCTCATCAACCATGTTGCTCATCCACCATGTTGCTCATCCACCATGTTGCTCATCCACCATGTTGCTCATCCACCATGTTGCTCATCCGCCATGTTGCTCATCCACCATGTTGCTCATCGGCCATGTTGCTCATCCACCATGTTGCTCACCCACCATGTTGCTCATCCACCATGTTGCTCATCCACCATGTTGCTCACCCACCATGTTGCTCATCCACCATGTTGCTCATCCACCATGTTGCTCACCCACCATGTTGCTCATCCACCATGTTGCTCAAGCTCATCTGCCATGTTGCTCATCCACCATGTTGCTCATCCGCCATCTTGCTCATCCACCATGTTGCTCATCCACCATGTTGCTCATCCACCATGTTGCTCATCCACCATGTTGCTCATCCACCATGTTGCTCATCCACCATGTTGCTCACCCACCATGTTGCTCATCCACCATGTTGCTCAAGCTTATCCGCCATGTTGCTCATCCACCATGTTGCTCATCCGCCATCTTGCTCATCCACCATGTTGCTCATCCACCATGTTGCTCATCCACCATGTTGCTCATCCACCATGTTGCTCATCCACCATGTTGCTCACCCACCATGTTGCTCATCCACCATGTTGCTCATCCACCATGTTGCTCATCCACCATGTTGCTCATCCACCATGTTGCTCCTCCACCATGTTGCTCAAGCTCATCCGCCATGTTGCTCATCCACCATGTTGCTCATCCGCCATCTTGCTCATCCACCATGTTGCTCATCCACCATGTTGCTCATCCACCATGTTGCTCAAGCTCATCCGCCATGTTGCTCATCCACCATGTTGCTCATCCGCCATGTTGCTCATCCACCATGTTGCTCATCCACCATGTTGCTCATCCGCCATGTTGCTCATCCGCCGTCTTGCTCATCCACCATGTTGCTCATCCGCCATGTTGCTCATCCGCCATGTTGCTCATCCACCATGTTGCTCATCCACATCCGCCATGTTGCTCATCCGCTATGTTGCTCATCCACCATGTTGCTCATCCACCATGTTGCTCATCCGCCATGTTGCTCATCCGCCGTCTTCCTCATCCACCATGTTGCTCATCCACCATGTTGCTCATCCACCATGTTGCTCATCCACCATGTTGCTCATCCACCATGTTGCTCATCCACCATGTTGCTCATCCACCATGTTGCTCATCCGCCATGTTGCTCATCCGCCATGTTGCTCATCCGCCATGTCGCCATGTTGCTCATCCGCCATGTCGCCATGTTGCTCATCCACCATGTTGCTCATCCACCATGTTGCTCATCCACCATGTTGCTCATCCGCCATGTTGCTCATCCACCATGTTGCTCATCCACCATGTTGCTCATTCACCATGTTGCTCATCCGCCATGTTGCTCATCCACCATGTTGCTCATCCACCATGTTGCTCATCCGCCATGTTGCTCATCCACCATGTTGCTCAAGCTCATCCGCCATGTTGCTCATCCACCATGTTGCTCATCCACCATGTTGCTCATCCGCCATGCTGCTCATCCGCCGTCCACCATTCCATGTCTGCACTCTTCCGTGCCACCACTGCACCATCCAACTGCCACAAATTTTGTGTCATGCTGCATCGCATCCTCTGGCTGCCCATGGCTGGGCCTGGCAGGTTTGTGGGAGTGGGGGCGCGGAGGGTGCGCACGCTGTTTCAAGCGGCGAAGAAGAAGGTGAGTGAGCACCGTGCCGCACGAAAGATGCCCATTGGTCAGCCAGTGCTAGCTGTACGCCCCCTGGCGGACAGGGGAGTGGAATGAGAGCACCCACGCTGCTTAGGTCGCCCTTTTAGAGTTTTGTCCGTGATTTACTTCATATGGTATCTGCCAGGCTTGATTCAGAGAATTCCTGAACCACTGTCATGACATGTGATTGCTTTGGGTTGCGAGGCAGAGCACATGGCATATATGCTGTTTGCTCACGCGCTTGTGCTCCTTCCCATGTGGCCCACATGCACTGTGCGGGTGGCAGGCGCCGTGCATCGTGTTCATAGATGAGATTGACGCGGTGGGGGGCAGTCGCAAGCAGTGGGAGGGGCACAGCAAGAAGACGCTCAACCAGCTGCTCGTCGAGATGGACGGCTTCGAACCCAACGAGGTCAACCCCCCGCCCCCAACGCCCCCACCACTACCACTGCCACCGCCACTGCCACTGCCACTGCCACCACTGCTGCTCCCACACTCACCACCATATTCCTGTCTTCCACTTCCCCTATGCTCGCCATTTCCCCGCACTTCCCTTCACGCCGTGAAGGTCTTTGAAGCCCAATTTCTACCTCTCTTCCCCCTGTCTATGCACCCCCTGTGCGTGGTGCGGGGTGCATGCTATGGAATGGCTTGGCATGGCATGGCATTGCATGGCACGGCATGGGAACGGCATTGCATGGCACTGCACGGTATGGGCACGGTATGGGCATGGCATGGCACGGCACGCGCACGGCATGGTGTGGCATGGCACGGCATGGCACGGCATGGCACGGCATGGCATGGCATGGCATGGCATGGCATGGCACGGCATGGCATGGCATGGGCATGGCACGGCATGGGCATGGCATGGCATGGCGTGGCAGGGCATCATAGTGATGGCGGCCACCAACGTACCGGACATGCTCGACCCCGCCCTCACCCGCCCCGGCCGCTTCGACCGCCACGTGAGCCCGCGTGGGGGGGAGGAGAGGGGGCAGAGGCCCGGGAGGAGCATGTGGGCGTGGGATGAGCACTACGTGTGGGAGCAAACTGGCACCCCCCTTGCACTCTTTCCTCTCACTCCTCTTCATCACTCTTCCTGTGTTACCACTTGTGCTGTGCATGCAAGTTCTTAAGCTGTCCCTGCATTGGTCTCTATTTGTGCGCTTGTGGATGCGTGTGAGTGGTTGTGTGCACGTGTGACTGTGTGTGAGTGCTTGTGTGCACGTGTGACTGTGTGTGAGAGCTTGTGTGCACGTGTGACTGTGTGTGAGAGCTTGTGTGCACGTGTGACTGCGTGTGAGAGCTTGTGTGCCCGTGTGACTGTGTGTGAGAGCTTGTGTGCACGTGTGACTGTGTGGGAGAGCTTGTGTGCACGTGTGACTGTGTGTGAATGCGCGTGTGCACGTGTGACTGTGTGTGAGAGCTTGTGTGCACATGTGACTGTGTGTGAGTGCGTGTGCACGTGTGACTGTGTGTGAGTGCGCGTGTGCACGTGTGAGTGTGTGTGAGCGCCGGTGCGGCCCATGAGCAGGTGGTGGTGCAGGCACCGGACGTGAGGGGGAGGAGGGAGATCCTGGAGCTGTATTTGGAGGGCAAGCCGCTGCACGCTGATGTTGATGTCGCCATGCTCGCCAAGGGCACTCCCGGCTTCAGCGGGGCAGGTGGGCCGTGGGGCGGGTGGGCCGTGGGGCAGGTGGGCTGTGGAGAAGGTGGGGTGCTGGGCAGGTGGGGAGCTGGGCTGTAGGGTCGTAGGGGGCTGAAGGTGGCGGGGTGGGTGCAGCATGGGCCAGAGTGGCTGGTGGACAAGGAAGGAAGCACGAAGAGGGGGCTTGGCCGGGCAGAAGCAGCAGGTGGGTGCAGGTGAGCACAGCAGCTACCCACGACCCCTGCTCAGCACAATACTAGGCCCCCTCCCTTTCCCGCTCGCCTCTGTCCTTCCTGCCCTCCCCCCGTCTGCCCCGTCCCGTGTGCTGGGCATCAGACCTGGCGAATCTGGTGAACATGGCGGCGGTGAAGGCGGCGCTGGACGGCGTGGCGGCGGTGGGCCGCGACCAGCTCGAGTTCGCCAAAGACAAGATCCTCATGGGGGCTGAGCGCCGCTCCCTCGTGCTCTCCCAGGCCTGCCGTAAGGTGCGTGTGCAAGCCTAGGGGATGGGAGCCTGGTGGGTGGTGCTGCCATGAGAGTGCGGTGAGCTGGATGCCACTGCCAGGTACTTGTGTGTGCTCCCCTGCACCACCGTCCCAATCACCCTCCGTTTCCCCCCCAACTCTCCCCCCCTCTCCCCCCCTTGTGGGATACAGAACACGGCATACCACGAGAGTGGGCATGCGCTGGTGGCGCTGCACACGGCGCACGCGCTGCCCATCCACAAGGCCACCATCATGCCAAGGGGGGCGGCGCTGGGCATGGTCACGCAGATGCCAGATGACGACTTTGAGACGAGCCGCACGCGTGCGCAGATGCTGGCGCGGCTGGACGTGTGCATGGGGGGGCGCGTGGCGGAGGAGGTGGTGTTCGGCGCGCAGCACGTCACCAGCGGGGCGCGGGACGACCTGAGGCAGGCCACGCGGCTGGCGCGGCAGATGGTGCGCGAGTGCGGCATGAGCGACAAGCTGGGGCCCGTCTTCATTGACAGCGACGGCGCAGGGGAGGGGCGCGTGAGCGGCGAGTTGCTGCGCGTGGCAGATGCTGAGGTGGCACGGCTGCTCAGAGAGGCGTACGCACGCGTCACCACCCTCCTCAAGCAGGTGAGCGTTGCCTTCCTCCTTGAAACTATGCGCCCTGCCCTCTGGATATAAACACTGTGCGTTCTCCATGCCGCTGCATGCCTTACGTTTTCCCCCTCACTGCCCCCTCTCCCCCCGGTCAACTCTCACATGCCCTTGTGTGTGGGCATGAGGCAGCACGAGCAGCAGCTGCATGTGCTGGCAGCAGCGCTGTTGGAGCGCGAGACAATGACAGCAGAGGACATCAAGAAGCTCCTCGCCTCCCCTGCCACTACCCTCTCCCCTGCCGCCGCTGCTACTAATGCCGATGATCTTTCCAGGCCACTCACCCCAGCAGACCTCCAAGCACTCCCAGCAGCACCTGCTGCTTTCACCGCTGCCTCACCTCCCTCTCACGACTCTGCTGCAACCCTGCCTGACTTGGCCTCCCCTGCTGCATGCTGACCTTGATGGATGATTATCAACCGTGTTCCACCAGCTCCATAGAAAATAGAGTATAGAATAAGCAGAGGTAGAAGCTTATTGCCATCTTTTTTCTCTCGGTTTGCTTTCATAGTTAATCCTGTCAAACTATGTTTGTAGAAATATATATGTTGTAGTGAGTTGCATGTTAGGGGATACAAGAACACTTGGCTTGTATCCAGGGCTCTGGTTTTCAGACAACATCCGTCTGAGGCCATGTTCCTATGGCCCCTTATCAGGCCAACCTCTTATCAAGCTCGCTACTTTTACCACTATTTTCCTAAACCCAAAAACCCTCGCTACTTTTACCAGGCAAGGCTGACAAGAGGTTTGCCTGATACGAGCGTAGGAACATGCCCTGATTGTCTGAAAATCGGGCGTGTTTTGCTAAATTCGTATGCTTTCTCAGACATCTAGGATAGGGTCGTATGAATGTTAAGACATGCCTATATTGTTCATCTATATAATCAGACTTGGGGCTTATGTCAAACCAGTGCCCTAGATATCAGACTTTTTACGCTGATTCAGCGTCCATTCAGACTTTTTTTTGGTCCCTGGTCTGAACTGTAAAAAAAAATTTTATGTACCTACTCTGTTTATTCAGAGTTTTTTTAATTGTAGTGGCTGAAATTTCAGATAGATTTTAGGGGTGTAGGCTGAGCCTCAGCCTTGTTTCGGAGGTGCACTCTGAAACGGGTACTGCAGTGGTCCGCCAGCCTGGCGGCGTGTTGCACTAACACCATCAATCACGGGCGGGAAACGAAACATTTCCCGAGCACGGCACCGCACCGCACAGTCGCGTTAGGCCTGGAATGCTGTAATCTGGCTCAAACCCAGCCAATCGTGGCATCGCAGCAGTCAGTGTTGGCAAGATTCCTTGCCAACACATACCTCGCAGCGCGCTGCACCCGGACAACACCACAACCGTCCACCCTCCTCCACCGTCCACCTTGCCAACACATAGCTCGCACCGCGCTGCAACTCTCACGTCACCACATCCATCCACCCCACTCACCCCACCTTCCCTGCACACACGACCAGGTGCAGTGTATGCAGTGACCAGCCGGGGGATGAGCGGTCCAAATACGAGGACCACTCATGTTCCTCATCGTCGCCCTTCGTGGGGGTCACTCGGTGCCCTGTCTCTCTCGCTTCATTCCATTTCCTCGCCAGAAGCTAGTGCTCGAACCCTTGTTTCAAACCCTCTCTCCTCGCCCTCACGCAGCCAGTGCTCGGCAGACTCAATGGCTGCCACAGACGCTGGCGCCGAATCGGCCGATGATGACGACGAGGCCAATCGTGGGCCTGATTCAGTCGCTTTGACCGGCCTCGACTTTCTTAGATCTTGCTTACCGAATCATGTCCCACCTAGCTCCACCTTCGGAACCTAGCTCCATCCGTCCTCCGGTTTCCGTGCAACCTGAACCCTTGCCCACCGCCGCCACCAAACCAGTCATAGCTGCGACACAGTCTGTGCCCCATGAGGCGTCCGCAGAAGCACCGTCCCGTCCCGCGCCACCGACGAAGCTGCGGTACCGACAGACCACGTTTCCGCGGGCAAATCCTCCTCCTCCAACGACCGTTGAAGCTCCAGCGAGAGTTGAATCTCCCATGCAGGGCAGCTCAAAACCCACCGACAGGTCCGACTCCGGAAAGTTGGAGTTGAAATACGAAGAAGCTCACTTTCGTTTTAAAACAAAGTGGTCTACCGATTACGAGTGGCTGATACTAACAAAAACCTCTTCCGGTGCCCCTAGTTTTGTGTGCAGCATATGCCTGGAGTTTGCAGGACTTACAGGCAAGTGTGGACGGGGTGGTGAGGGCGCGACCGATGTGCAGACTCAAGCCTTCAAGAAGCACGAAGGGACGGTGAAGCATCGTTTCGCGCTGAAGCGGCAGGAGGACCTCCTCCAGAAGTATGGCGATCAGCGGCGCATCGGCCTACACCCGAAAGCGCAGGACAAGGAGATGGTGCAGATGTCGGCGCTAGTGGAGTCCTTGTACTTCATGAGCTCGTGCAACGAGCCCATGGACGCTTGGATTCGGCTTGTGCGCTATCTGGCAAAGAAGAAGGTGCCCGGGTTTCCAGAGCAGGGTTACCGCATGTATTACAACACGTAAGTTGTATACCAATTCCCAATCGAGTCCTTAGTTTCGTCTATTTTACATTCTCTAACTGCCTCTGTTTTTTTTTTTTTTTTCTGAACACGTACGGCTTCGGGGAGTTAACACAGGCAATTGCAACATGGCTCCAAACAACACAACTGGATCACCTTCTAACGAGCCACTTCATCGGCATCACCCTCGACGAGAGCACAGATCGACGGCGCGGCAAACACATGATAATGTTTGCAACCTTCCTGCGCGACGGTCAAGTTGTGACGGAGTTTTTGGCTCACCTCATGGTTGAAAGAGCTGATGCTGCATCCCTCTGTAGTCTGCTGCTTTCCCACATCAGGGCTGTTGGCGTGGACCTCTACCGTATTTCGGGAGTGAGCACGGACGGCGCGATGGTGATGGTGGGGGCCCACAACGGTGTGGTTGCGCGAAGTGACGAATTATCTCGGGGCGGGCCATCACGACGCGTGTGTGGCACTCTGCACCGACTTCGCCGAGGGCCTCGTCGAAGAGCTTTAGTCTAAGCTAGGCGACCTCGACTCTCTTTCGTGGGTGCGGCTTTTCATTCCTGACGAGTGGCCTCCGAATTGGGAGAGGAGCACACGGCAGGCACAGTGCCTTGAGTGGCTGTTGTCGCTAGTCACTCTGTTCCGCGCCGACCACTGTGACAAGATTCTGCCAGGTCTGTTCGTATATTGATGCTCTCTTGACTGTTGTCCCGTCCTGTACTAATCCCACTCCTTGTCCAATGTTGCAGGCATTGACAAGAAGCGAGCAGTGAAGGAGCTGCGGACTCTGTGCCCAGTCTTGGCCAGAGCTCCAAAGAGCGAGCGCAAGTTCAACACGGGACTGACTGCAATCCTCAAGACACCAGACTGGCAGCAAGCATACCCCAACCTCGTCAGGCTCTGGGTGGCAGTTGCAGTGCTGCCTCTCAGCACCGTCGAGTGCGAGAGAGGATTCTCGCGACAGAATCTCATCAAGACGTGGCAGAGGGGTAGTTTAAAAGACTGTAGGCTCAGTGACTTGCTCTGTATGTCTATGCTAGACTATGAGCTGGACGTGCCTGGGGTTGTTGAGATTTGGCGCAGCTATAAGAAGCGCCGGCCAGTGACAGCACCTGCTGCAAGACACAGGGAGGAGCCCCAGAGAGCTGGGAAAGAGGCTGTAGAGGAGCCAGTAGTGCAGCGGGCAGTTTTAGAGTCACGTGTGACAGAATCTGAGTCAGATAGTTAGAAATGTTTTTCTCGTGCAGTATAAAGGAAGCAGCCTTCAATATTAGTGTAACACTGAACTTTCAGCCAAAAAAAACCGCAGCAGACTAAATTTCTAGCCTAAAATTTGGACGCAACTCTGACTGACAGCGTATAAAGAAGGGTACACCCTGAGCCATCAGCGTGTCCCGAAACGAATCTAGGGCCCTGTGTCAAACTATAATGCTGCTTATGTTGTGTAGGCTATATTGGGGTAGCCTATATGGAGTACAACCCAATTAGGGTTAGTACTTGTACCACATTTCTGATCAATGCATTCATTCCTGCACAGTTATTCTGACATGGTATTCAGAGCAGGAAACCTGTTGAGTTTTTAGGGCCCATTGATTGTCTTGCTAATTTCATGCCCGAAGCGCCCTTGCGCTATCCAGCCCTCTCGCATAGTGTCACGCTGCCCTGCAGCTACTCGCCTGCCTGCCCTAGCACGCTGCCCTACTGTCACATACGCCCCTGCTGCCCGAGAGCAGCCCCTGCCCCGCGTGCCCCTGCTGCTTGCGAGCAGCCCCTGCCCCGCACGCCACTGCTGCCTGTGAGCAGCCCCTGCCCCGAGCGCCCCTGCTGCATGTGAGTAGCCCCTTTCCCGTGCGCCAGTGCTGCCTGTGAGCAGCCCCTGCCCCGAGCGCCCCTGCTGCCTGCGAGCAGCCCCTTCTGCCCGCGAGCAGCTCCTGCCCCAGCGCGCCCCGTCTGCAGGGTTGCGTCTGCACGGTTCACGCCCTACTCCCCTGGGCGTCGCGCCCTGCTGCAGCCCTCGCGTTGCGCCCTGCTGCAGCTCGCGTGTCGTGCTCTACTGCTCCGCGCGTCGCGCCCTACTGCAGCTCGCACGTCGCGCCCTACTGCTCTGCGCGTCACGCCTTGCTGCAGCCCGCACGTCGCGCTCTGCTGCCCCGCGCGTCGCGCCCTGCTGCAGCCCGCGCGTCGCGCCCTGCTGCCCGCACTGCTCAGGCCGAGCCGTGCCGCCCAGCCCGAGCCGCCCTGCCCAACCCGATCCGCCCTGGTGCTCGTGCTACCGCTACTGCTGTTGGAGCTGTTGGTGCTCGTGCTACTGGTACTGGAGCTGCCGGAGCTGGTGGTGGTGCTGCTGCTGGAGGTCCCGGAGGTGCTTGTACTGGATGTACTGGAGCTGCTGGTGCTGGAGGTGCTGTAGGTGCTGGAGGTGCTGTGGGTGCTGGAGGTGCTGGAGCTGCTGGAGGTGCTGGAGCTGCTGGTCTCGGAGGTGCTCGTACTGGAAGTACTGGAGCTACTAGTGCTGGAGGTGCTGGAGGTGCTGGAGGTGGTGGTGGTGCTAGAGGTGCTAGAGCTGGAGGCACTGAAGTTGGAGTCGCTGGAGCTGGAGGCGCTCGAGCTGGAGGCCCTGGCGCTGGAAGTGCTGGCGCTGGGGGCGCTAGAGCTGGCCGTATTGGTGCTGGAGGCACTATGCCGCGGTGCCTGTTTTTCGCTCCACCGTTGCCGTCGTCTCTGTCGCTACCTGGCTCGGTGCTTCGCCAGGTTCTTAGTCTCCCATATTCTACTGGCCTTACTCCTCCCTTTCTTTGTCCACCGCCTGACCAATCGTAGCCACAGTTACATCCAGCCTCCCCACTACCTCCTCCTTCTCCTTACACTGAGCAGACAGACTCTCTTATGGAGCGTCGTGAGCCTGCGTCTCGCCCTGCCTCGCCTGTTTGCGCTGGTCGCACTGGTCGTCATGCTCCACGTCCGCGTCCTCCTCCTGTCTCCGCCACTCACAGTATGACACTTCGTCCTTCCTCTGTTCCACTGCGAGTTCCCCTGCCGTCTCCTCTTTTGTCCTCTCTTCCTGACAGTCCGGACCCTGAGTCTGACTTAGTTCGTGCTGCCAGTCCTACTGTCACGCGTCTCCTAGTCACCGTTTCCTCTGACCCTTCGCTTGAGTCCACTGCTGCATCTGCCATTGTCGCTGAGCTTGTTGACTTTGCTGCTGCTTGTCGTCTCGACTGCGCCGCTAGTCTTGTTGCTGAGTCTGAGTCTGTCTGTCCTCCGTTTGTTGGGGGTGAGTGTGCTCTTGGCACGGACGTCCTTGAGGACAGGCAGGAGGACTTTGAGTGTCTTGTAGCTGCTGTACCTCATCTCGTGTCCATGCTGTTAGCACCTGAGGGAGACCCGGATGCTCCAAACATCCCGACCCCGCGCTCTTACGCAAAGGCGATTACGGGTTCTTACTCCTCTCAGTGACAGACAGCCATGGATGTAGAGATGGCATCCTAGAAGTCCACAGGCACTTACGTCGATGCAGTTCCCCCTCCTGGGGCGAACATAGTCGATGGCATGTAGATTTTCAGGGTGAAGCGGCCGCCGGGTTCTCCGCCTGTCTTCAAGGCTCGTTATATTGCACGAGGCTTTAGTCAACGACAGGGAGTTGACTTCTTCCAGACCTTCTCCCCTACCCCGAAGATGACCACTCTTTGGGTCTTGATGCACGTCGCCGCTTAGTGTGACTACGAGCTTCACTCTCTTGACTTCAGCACAGCTTTCTTACAAGGTAGCCTGCACGAGGAGATCTTGCTGCGCCGCGCACCTGGCTTCACTGGGTCGTTTCCTCTTGGTACCCAGTGGAGCCTCCGGCGGCCAGTCTACGGTCTCCGCCAGGTGCCTCGTGAGTGGCACGACACACTAAGGACGACACTTGCGGCTCTTGGGCTTGCTCCTTCGACTGCTGACCCGTCGTTGTTTCTGCGTTTCAACACTTTGCTGCCGCCGTTCTACATCCTCGTGTACATCGACGACTTGGTTTTTGCCACTGCTGACACTGCTGGACTCGCCCACGTGAAGTCCGAGCTGCAAAAGAGACACACGTGCACAGACCTGAGTGAGCTGCGCAGCTGTCTTGGCTTGCAGATCACCCGGGACAGAACACGCCGCACCATCACCCTAACTCAGTTACACATGGTGCACCAGGTCCTTCAGCGCTTCGGCTTCACTTGGTCCTCGCCACAGTCCACTCCTCTGCCTACCGGTCGCTCGCTCTCAGCTCCACCTTCGGACGACTCCGTAGAGCCAAGTGGCCCGTATCCAGAGCTTGTGGGCTGCCTCATGTACCTGATGACCTGCACTCGACCTGATGACCTGCACTCGACCTGACCTTGCGTACCCTTTTAGCATCCTAGCACGCTACATTGCGCCTGGGAGACACCGACCAGAGCACTAAGAGGCCGCTAAGAGGGTGTTACGCTACTTGTGCAGTACGCCGGGCATGGGGCTCGTGCTTGGAGGACGGAGTCCAATTCTTCTCACTGGCCACGCAGACGCGTCTTGGGTTGACGACTTGGCTACGCAGCGGTTGTCACAGGGTTACACTTTCAGCCTTCGCTCCGGTTCTGTTTCTTGGCGGTCTACGCGCTCGTCTTCTGTTCTCAGTTCCAGTTGTGAGGCTGAGTTCTACGCAGGGGCCATGGCTGCACAAGAGTTACGCTGGCTCACCTACTTGACGACTTGTGCTGACCGACTTGGGAGAGCGGCCCAGTTTTCCTCTAGTTTTGTACGTAGATAACAAGGCCATGATTGCCTTGTGTCAGGAGCACAGACTGGAGCACAGGACGAAGCACATCGCTCTGCGTTACTTTCTTGCTCGAGAGTTGCAGTAGCGTGATCAGCTTCGTCTTGCTTACGTGGCCACTCGGGCCAACACTGCTGATATATTCACCAAGGCACTTCAGCCTCGTGATTG
This sequence comes from Closterium sp. NIES-65, assembly GCA_948144175.1. Classification (NCBI taxonomy): domain Eukaryota; kingdom Viridiplantae; phylum Streptophyta; class Zygnematophyceae; order Desmidiales; family Closteriaceae; genus Closterium; species Closterium sp. NIES-65. The sequence goes on along the minus strand of CANXME010000607.1, from coordinate 50,342 downwards.
AGGCCTTGTGCCTACTTTCCCTCACTTGCTCACTTCATGACTTTGCTTGTATTGTGATCTCTATACTTGTATATGGATGCTTACACTTGCTAGGTTGTGATCACTGTAGTGCTTGTTCCCATATATAACTCTGCATGTGAACTGGCCTTGTGGCCACTTGCTTGTGCTCAGAGTGTGTGGTGACTTCATGATCCACCCTATGCTTGCTTTGCTTTTCTTGACTGGTCTTGTGACCCCTTGATCTCCCCCACTTTGCCTATGGGGGTGTGTCAAACTATAATGCCGCTTATGTTGTGTAGGCTATAGTGGGGTAGCCTATATGGGGTACAACCCAATTAGGGTTGGTACTTGTACCACATTTCTGATCAATGCATTCATTCCTGCACAGTTATTCTGACAGCTTATACTTAGTCTGAGATTTCAGACAACGAGTTTTTTTTCTTCTGGAACAGACAAGTTTTCCCACGCGCTAACAAGACCTGTTGTGTCCCTGTCTATACCCCCCACGCGCAAGACCTTTCAAAAAATTGCCTCACCCGTCATCAACTTTAGCTCCAGCGCATATCAGCAGCTGACTCAGAAGCTGCCACACCTTTGTCGTTTCCGAGCCCACCTGTCCGAATGCCAGCGTGAACCACATACGGACCTTGGCGTTTTCGAGCCAGCGCACACATTCATGTTGCCACGCTGGTGTCTTGTCGCTAGTTGTCGGTGCCGCTCTTCAAGTTTCAAGAATGTTCTTGCATAACTCCCCCTCCCCCCAACCCTCCAAAGCCATCAGAGTAGGGCGACGCAAGAGTTTGATGGATGGCGTCTTGGTGCACCCCCCCACCCCACCCAACTCGCGTGGGCTCTCCTCGTGGTGCTCAATCTGCCTGTAGGATGCCCCTCTCTTACCCAGTCGTACATCCGTGTCTGCAACTCCCTAGGCTCGTTCTAATTCCATGACTGCACCTCCCGAAACTTGATGGTCATGGCGTCAAACCCTTGCCCATCTGGCCATGCTCCTACCACTGCTCCAAGTGATGCCCCGCGTCTGACTGCTTTTGATTTCCTGACATGAGGCGCTAGTAAACTGCCACCACCCCCCCCCCCCCCCGCCCCAATTTCGTCAACAGTCATTCTGGAGCGAGATGAACCCGATACGTCGGCCGCCCTGCCACAAGAGTGGGACCACAAACCGTGGTCGCGAATTGCCGCGCTCTCCCCAGCCATCAAGTTCTGGAATTCCGGCACTAGAGACCAATGAGCCCTCCTCCTCCAAAGGCACAAGCAACGCCAACCCTATCCTGCCTGCTAGGCGGCATGGCAAAGCGAAGCACGTGCAGTGCAAGTTAAACTTCGCACGCCCTGCTGCTCCACAAGCAACGCCTGCGACGGTGACCCCCGAGATACCTAAGTCCACTCCGGCAAAGAGTAAGGCAGAGGCTCCTTGGGTGCTGACGGTAGAAGAGCTGCAGCTCAAATGCAAGGAGCAGTGGCAACAGTACTTTCCATGGCTGATTATTGGCAAGGATGAGTACGGCCGGCTCGTGATGAGGTGCACCACCTGCATGGCGTACGCAAACCCAAACTCCAATTATAGCCAGGATGGGAGCGACGGTTACGATATTCAGAAGCAGACGATGCGGAAGCATCAACACTCCATCAAGCACGAGGATGCACGTGATGCGAAGCTAACCGCGCAAAACACCCTGGAACAATACGAGACGACCAACGAACCGGCTAGACGTTTGATTTGGCTTCTAGCTGTTGTGCATTACATATGCAAGTCTGATGCTCCAATTGTCATGTTTGTATCTCTCATGCAATTCATGGCAGAGCAGGGCACACTTGACATGCCTTTATGGGAGAACGGAACGTACTACTCTGAGTAAGTGTTTCGCTTTAACCCCGCTTGTGTCTGTCGGTACTTCGTTTTACCCTGACAGGTTTAATACAACATATGTTTCCTATGTTTGCATGCGCAGGTACGACTTTGCCCATATGGTTGAGACTCTTATCACATACCTAAGGGCGAAGCAAATGGAGCACATCCTCACTTCACCCTACCTCGGCATCCAGCTGGATGAAAGTACCAACAGGCGACGGGGTAAGCACATGATCGTTTACCTCACGTTCGTTCGCGCATCTGACGGTGGACAAAGGCGATGTCGGGTCACTCATAGTAAGTCTCCTCACCCGCCTGGACTCCTTTGGGGTGGATCTGAATCGAATAGGCATCAACACAGACGGTGCTAGCGTAATGACAGGCGACAAGAATGATTTAGTCGCACGCCTGCGTACCAAGTTTCCACACCTCGTCTCGTGCCATTGCATCGCACACTGGTAACTTTAGCTTTGGTGGTGGTACCTTTACATGCCAGAATGTCATCGCTAAAAGTTGTTTTCCTATGATGTGCAGGGAAGCCCTCACTGCAAAGGAAGTAGCCTTGGCAGTCCCCGACATGCATGTCGTTGACAAAGTCGTCCATTCGATTGTGGAAGACCTGGGCCGTTCGAGCAATCAACATGGCCGCTTCAAGGAGCTGTAGGAGTATTGTGTGAGACAAATCTCGAATTGCAAGGAATCCACAGCGTGTGCTGGCCATCACGTGGTGCAACGATGCATCAGCTTGTGGAGTCCTTGCCAGCCGTGAACATATTCTTGTTTGAGTATGATCACAAGGCGTACAAGATCGTAACCTCCTTCAAGTTTCAGTTCCTGATGTTTCTCCTTAATGATGTATTGAAGGAGCTCAACATGCTCAACCTCAAATTTCAAAAGCGACATGTAAGTTTTGAGTTATGGTGATAGCATGTGTTTAACATCAGTCATATGTACATATGTTAACATGCCTTCTCTGTTTCCTTGACTGGTCGATGTTACACACGTGCAGTGTCAGAATGAACAAGAGTGAATGCACTAGGAAAGTGGTGGGTACAAGTAGGAAAACCTAAAACTGTTGTACCCCATAGGAACTACCCCACTACAACCTAAACAGACTATAGCATATAAGTTTGACACACCCCCATAGGCAAAGTGGGGGAGAGCAAGGGGTCACAAGACCAGTCAAGAAAAGCAAAGCAAGCCCAGGGTGTATCACAACGTCACCACACATTCTGAGCACAAGCAGATGGCCAGGAGGCCAGTTCACATGCAGAGTTATACAACAGTGATCAAAACCTAGTAGGTGAAAGCATGCATGTATTTATATATAGATCACAGTACAAGCAAAGTCAAGAAGTGAGCAAGTGAGGCAATGTAGGCACAAGGCCTAGAACAGTACAGAAACACTGATGATGACAAGGCGGAAGTGCCTTGCTGAAGATATCAGCAGTGTTGGCCCGAGAGGCCACGTAAGCAAGACGAAGCTGACCGCGCTGCTGCAACTCTCGAGCAAGAAAGTTGTGAAGGGCAATGTGCTTCGTTCTGTGCTCCAGTCTGTGCTCCTGACACAAGGCCAGCATGGTCTTGTTGTCGACGTACAGAACTGGAGGAGAACGAGGCGCCTCTCCCAAGTCGGTCAGCACGTAGGTGAGCCAGCGTAACTCCTGTGCAGCCATAGCCCCTGCGTAAAACTCAGCCTCATAGTTGGAGTTGAGAACAGAAGACGAGCGGGTAGACCGCCACGAAACAGAGCCGGAACCAAGGCTGAAGGTGTAACCCTGTGACGACCGCTGCGTAGCCTGGTCGTCAGCCCAAGAAGCGTCCGCGTGCCCTGTGAGGACCACTGGACTCCGCCCTCCAAGCACTAGCCCCATGCCCGACGTACTGCACAGGTAGCGCAACACCCTCTTCGCTGCAGCCATGTGCTCTGGTCGGTGTCTCCCAGGAGCAACATAGCGTGCGAGAATGCTAAGAGGGTATGCAAGGTCAGGTCGTGTGCAGGTCATCAGATACATGAGGCAGCCAACAAGCTCTGGGTACAGGCCACTTGACTCTACGGACTCATCCGAAGGCAGAGCTGAGAGCGAGTGGCGAGTAGACAGAGGAGTGGCCTGAGGCGAGGAGTACGTGAAGCCGAAGCGCTGAAGGACCTGCTGCACCATGTGTGACTGAGTCAGGGTAATGGTGCGGCGTGCTCTGTCCCGGGTGATCTGCAAGCCAAGGTAGCTGCGCAGTTCACCCAGGTCTGTGCACGTGTGTCTCTTCTTCAGTTCGGACTTCACGTAGGCGAGTCCAGCGGTGTCAGCTGTGGCAAAGACCAAGTCGTCGACGTACACGAGGATGTAGAACGGCGGCAAAGAGGTGTCGGTGCGCAGAAACAGCGACGGGTCGGCAGTAGAAGGAGCAAACCCAAGAGCCGCAAGCGTAGTCCTCAGTGTGTCGTGCCACTCACGTGGCGCCTGGCGGAGACCGTAGATTGGACGCCGGAGACTCCACTGGGTACCAGGAGGGAAAGACCCAGTGAAGCCAGGTGGGCGACGCACCAGATCTCCTCGTGCAGGCTGCCCTGCAAGAAAGCTGTGCTGAAGTCAAGAGAGTGCAGCTCGTAGTCACGGTGAGCAGCAACGTGCAGCAGTACCCGAAGAGTGGTCATCTTCGGGGTGGGGGAGAAGGTCTGAAAGTAGTCAACTCCCTGCCGCTGACTGAAGCCACAAGCCACGTAACGCGCCTTGAAGACAGGCGGAGAACCCGGCGGCCGCTTCACCCTGAAGATCCACATGCCACTGACGATGTTCGCCCCAGGAGGGGGGACAGCGTCAACGTAGGTGCTTGTGGACTTCCAGGAAGCCATCTCTGCATCCATAGCTGCCTGCCACTGAGAGGAGTAGGGACCCTCTATCGCCTCCGCGTAAGAGCGCGGAGTCGGGATGTCAAGTGCATCCGGGTCTCCCTCAGGGGTAAGTAGTACGGACACGAGATGAGGTGAAGCAGCTGCCAGACACTGGAACTCCTCATGCCTGTCCTCAAGGACGTCCGTGCCAAGGGCACACTCACCCCCGACGGACGGAGGACAGACAGACTCAGACTCAGCGACAAGACTAGCAGCGTAGTCTAAGCGACAGCAAGCAGCAAAGTCGAGGAGCTCAGTAACGAGAGCAGATGCAGTAGTAGACTCGAAAGAAGGGTCAGTGACAACAGTAGCAAGGAGACGCGTGACAGTAGGACTAGCAGCACGAAGAGAGTCCGACTCCGGGTCGGCAAGAGCAGGAAGAGAGGACTCAGGAGGAGAAGGCAAAGGGGCACGCAGAGGAGCAGTGGACGGACGTAGAGACATCCGGTGCGTGCCAGGGACAGGAGGAGGACGCTGAGCGAACCGCGACCACTAGTGCGAGTAGCACGGACAGGCGACGCAGGGCGAGACGCAGGCTCACGACGCTCAGCAAGACCTCCAGTAGGACCAGTGTAGGGAGAAGGAGCAGGCAAAGGGGAGGTAGGCTGCAGCTGTAGCTGGGACGGGACAGGCTGTGGACACTCTAAGGGAGGAGGAGGACCAGTAGAAAGTGGAAGACCAAGAACCTGCTGCAGGAGTGGAACGAAGTACGGTCGAGGCCGCGTGGCGACGCCAGAAGCAGCAGGGACAGCACCAGAACCCTCAGCAGGAGCACCCGCTCCAGCAGCACCACCAGTAGCTCCAGAACCTCCAGCAGCACCAGGAGCACCCCCAGCAGGACCGCCAGTGGTAGTCTCAGCGCCAACACCCTCAGCAGCACCAGCTCCAGTCGACCCCGCAGGTCCAGTAGCTCCAGTGCTCCTAGTACAAGCACCTCCGGGACCCGCGACAGCAACACCCTCAGTAGCCGACGAAACTCCAGCACCAGCAGCACGGCTCCAGCGCCGGGAAAACCACTCGCGCAGCTCCTGTGGAGAGAGTGGGTCCCGGCGAGACGTAGCACCCGGAGAACCTCCAGGCGGAGCACCTCCAGTAGGAGCACCCGCTCCAGCAGCACCTCCAGGAGCTCCAGAACCTCCAGCAGCAACAGGAGCACCCCCAGCAGGACCGCCAGTGGTAGTCTCAGCGCCAACACCCTCAGCAGCACCAGCTCCAGCCAGACCTGCAGGCCCAGCAGCTCCAGTACTCCCAGGACAAGCACCTCCGGGACCCGTGACAGCAGCACCCTCAGTAGCCGACGAACCTCCAGCACCAGCAGCACGGCTCCAGCGCCAAGCAAACCACTTGCGCAGCTCCTGTGGAGAGAGTGGCTCCCGGCGAGACGTAGCACCCGGAGAACCTCCAGGCGGAGCACCTCCAGGCTCAGCACCCCCAGGCTCAGCACCCCTAGGCTCAGTACCCCCACGCTCAGCACCCCCAGGCGTAGCACCCCCAGGCTCAGCACCCCCAGGCTCAGCACCCCTAGGCTCAGCACCCCCAGTAGCCAAAGATCCTCCAGTACCAGATGCATGGCTCCCGCTCCAGCAGCACCAGCACGTCCAGCAGCTCCAGTAGTACCTCCAGCCCCAGCAGCTCCAGTACCGCCAGTACGAGCACCTCCAGGACCAGTGGCTCCAGCACCTCCAGCGCCAACCCCAGGGTCGGCAGCAACACAAGCACCAGTAGCTCCAGCGCCCTCAGCTCCAGCTCCGGTAGCACCCCCAGCTCCCACAACACCACGGCGGCGGCGGCAGAGCCGAGAGTACCACTCATGCAGCTGATGTGAAGAGAGAGTGCCCCCAGGCGCAGTAGCTCTACGCTCACCACCCCCAAGCTCAGTACGTCCAGGCTCAGCACCCCCAGCCTCAGCACCCCCAGTCTCAGCACCCCCAGTCTCAGCACCCCCAGGCTCAACACCCCCAGTCTCAGCACCCCCAGGCTCAGCACCTCCAGGCTCAGCACCCCCAGTCTCAGCACCCCCAGTCCCAGCTCCCCCTAAACCCCAAACCCTAAACCCTAAACCCTAAACCCTAAACCCCCAATGCGGCACTCAGCAACCCCATTCTGGTGCGGAGAGGCCGGAAGCGTGAACGTCTGCTCAATGCCCTCCCCCTGACAGAAGGCTCTCAAGAGGCCAGAGGAAAACTCACCACCTCTGTCAGAGTGCAGTCGCAGGACGGGAAGGTCCGTGCGAAAGCGCCTCTCCAGCTGGAGACGGGTAGCGCGGATCCAGGGGATCAAGACATCAGGGACCTCACCCTTGGTGCACAAGGGGAAGACCGTGGTGTAACGCGTGTAGTCGTCAACTACCAGCAGAAAGTAGCGCTCTCCGCCCTGTCCACGGACGCAAACTGGGCCCCACACGTCTATGTGAAGGGTCTGCAGAGGAGCCTCCGTCCGGGGGAACTCAGAGGAGTGAGGGGCGGCGCGCTGGCGCCCCTCGACACAGGGAAGGCAGGGAGGGGCAGGGGACGGTGGCAGGGGAGGCAATGACCTGGGGAGACCAGAGACAAGGTAACGGGAGTGCATGCAACAAAGGCGCTGCATCGAAGGGTGACCAAGGCGGTGGTGCCAGAGGACCATCCGGTGCGACAAGGTGCGACACGAGCAGGGGGCGGACAACTGACCTGACGCTGACGCAGATGCAGCTACCTGAAGGACTCAGTGGTCAGTGTGTACAGGTCCGACCCTGGCTGCCGAGTTAAGGTAACCAGATGACGACCTGTCTGAGCACACGTGCAGTGTGTCACACGCTCATAGGCAGGGGTGAACTGGTGAACACCCGCGTCTTGGAGCGTTGAACCCGCCACCAAGTTTGTAGAGAACGAGGGGAGGTAAAGACCCGACAGTGTGCCGGACGGGACAGCAGGACAAGGGAGGGCAGTGGTGAAGGTCGCAAGGACCGGACCCCTGGAAGGGTCAGCCAGGGAGACAGCTACCGGACGAGGGAGCTGTGCTAGGGCAGTGCGGTCGCGAAAGAAACAGCGGGAAGCACCTGAGTCCAGTGTGAAGGTGTGAAGTGCCTCAGTAGACGCAGTACCAAAAGGTGCAGACTCACAAGCTCCTGGAGTAGCTGACTCACCAGCACCTAGAGCAGCAGCCTCACCAGGACCTGGGGCAGCAGACGCACTAGCACCTAGAGCGGCAGCCTCACTGGTCTCAATGCCCGGGTCGGGCGGGACACACAGGTAACAGTCACCCTCAGCACTAATAGTCAATGCATACATGGCACCAAGGATAGCATCAAAGTCTAGAGCAAAGATATCAATGTTCTCTTTAAGCAGATCAGCCCAGCGAGGCAACTCGGAGGCGTCAGGGAACTGTGCACGCCAGGCATCGTCGAGAGGGGAGAAGCAGTGATGCTGTATGTGGGGCCTCCCACACGTCTGACCAGCGCGGTCACCTGTGCGGATGACATACGGGCAGGTACCTCCACCCCCAGACCCCCCATGCTGAGAGTACCACTCACGAAGCTGCTGGGGCGACGGGGTTGTCAAAGTATATGCATGTTATATGTGTGTAGGCTGTAGTGGGGTAGCCAATATGGGGTACAGCCCGATTTAGGGTTTCATACTTGTACCCAACTCTTCCATAGTGCATTCATTTTCCTGCTGTTAGATTCTAACATGGTTTCAGAGCACTAGGTCCGTAGGACCGTCTTTTTTTCGGGCCTACCTACCGTTGCGGTTACCGCGCTACCCCACGTGTTGTCCTGCCCTGCCTTGTGACGTGCTGCGCTACGCGCGCCGTCGTGCAGCCCTCGCGCTGCCTCCTGCTGCCCTAGGCCAGCGTGCCGCCCCTGCAGGCCCGTAAGGCCAGCGCGCCGCCCCTGCAGGCTCGTAAGGCTCACGCGCCGCCCCTACAGGCCCGTCAGGCCCACGAGCCGCCCCTGCGGGCCCGTCAAGCCCGCGAGCCGCCCCTGCAGGCCCGTCAGGCCAGAACACGGCCCCGCCCTGCCTCTGACGTGGCCGCGCCCAGCCTGTGACACGGCCGGGCCCTGCCTTCGACGCGGCCGCGCCCTGCAGCCGACGCGGCCCCGCCCTGCCTCTGACGCGGCCGCGCCCTGCCCCTGACGCGGCCGCGCCCTGCCTTCGACGCGGCCGCGCCCTGCAGTCAACGCGGCCCCGCCCTGCCTTCGACGCGGCCGCGCCCTGCAGTCGACGTGGCCCCGCCCTGCCTCTGACGCGGCCGCGCCCTGCCTCTGACGCGGCTGCGCCCTGCAGCCAACGCGGCCCCGCCCTGCCTCTGACGCGGCCGCGCCCACCCTTTGACGCGGCCGCACTCTGCCTCTGACGCGGTCGCGCCCTGCCTCTAACGCAGCCGCGCCCTGCAGCCAACGCGGCCCCGCCCTGCCTCTGACGCGGCCGCGCCCTACCGCCGACACGGCCCCGCCCGGACGCCGACGCAGCCCCGCCAGCCCTGCAGCTAACGCGGCCCCGACCTGCCGCTGACGCAGCCCCACCCTGCAGCTGCCGCGGCCCTACTCTGCAGTCGCTGCTGCGGCCCCGCCGAGCGCCGGCCGCCGCCCGCCGAACGCCGCCTACCCTGCCGCCGCCCGCCGAGCGCCGGCCCTTCCCGCCACTGGTGAGCACCTGCCTTGTTCGCGCACTACCGCGCCCTCTGCCTGCCTGCCTGCCTGCCTGCCTGCCTGCCTGCTCGCCTGCCTGCCTGCCTGCCTGCCGGCCGCGCCTGCCCTGCCCGCGCTGCTGCTGCTACTACTGCTACTGGCGGTGGCCAGATGCAGCTCCAGCGACGTCCGCGCGAGTCTCTCACGCCTCAGCAACTTCGTGAGTGGTACGCTAGTTGGGGTTGTGGCGGTAGCCGTCGTGGCTGTCGCCCTGGAGCTGGTCAGTCAGAAGCGTCTAGCAGTGGCCAGCTGCAGCTGCAGCGGCGTCCGCGCGAGACACTTACGCCCCAGCAGCTTCGTGAGTGGTACGCTCAGAGTAGAGGGTCTTGGAGTACCATTCGCTGCTCGTACGTCATTCGGACAGGTGATCCGACTGGTCAGGCTTGCGGGACGCTTGGTCACACACCGTCCCACTGCTTCGCCCGTTTGAGCGACGCCTAGCGTACCGAGTTTGGCGACGAGGCTGAGCTCCCCACCTGGCAAGAGCTGCTTGGACAGAGGGTAGATATCTTTGCTCTTGACTATGATGCTATTCTCACTGCTGTGTATGCGTTGCCTACTAGTGCTGACCATGCCTGTTACCTGTGCGTACCGCCTGACCCAGGTATAGAGCCTGCTGCTCTAGGTGCTGGTGAGGCTGCTGCTCTAGGTGCTAGTGCGTCTCCTGCTCTAGGTGCTGGTGAGGCTGCTGCTCTAGGTGCTGGTGAGTCTGCTCTCTCTGGTACTGCGCCTGCTGAGGCCTTGTACACGTTCACACTTGACTCAGGTGCTTCCCGCTCCTTCTTTCGCGACAGCACCACCCTCACGCCGCTCAACCAGACGGTTGCAGTCTCCCTGGCAGACCCCTCTGGGGGTCCAGACCTTGCGCACTCCTCCACGATCCTACCGTATCCGGCGGTCCCGTCTGGCTCCCTGTTAGGTCTTCACCTCCCCTTGTTCTCTACGAACTTGGTGGCGGGTTCTGCGCTCCAGGACGCGGGTGATCACCAGTTCACCCCGGCCTATGAGTGTGTCACACACTGCACTTGTGCTCAAACGGGTCGCCATCTGGCTACCTTCACTCGGCAGCCGGGGTCGAACCTGTACACACTGACCACTGCGTCCCCTCATGTAGCTGCGTCTGCGTCTGAGTCAGGTCAGATAGCGGCCCCCAGCTCGTGTCGCGCTTTGTCGCACCAGACCCTCCTTTGGCACCACCGCCTTGGTCACCCCTCGGTGCAGCGCCTTCGTAGCATGCACCACCGTGTTCTTGTCTCTGGTCTTCCCAGGGTTCTCCCTCCCCTCCCACCCTCGCCTGCTCCTCCCTGTCTTCCCTGTGTCGAGGGGCGGCAGCACGCCGCTCCTCACTCCTCCTCGTTCCCTCCCACAGAGGCTCCCCTGCAGACTCTCCACCTGGACGTGTGGGGCCCAGCCCGCGTCCGTGGACAGGGCCACGAGCGGTACTTCCTGCTGGTCGTCGACGACTACACGCGTTACACCACGGTCTTCCCCTTGCAGCGCAAGGGGGAGGACCCTAATGTTTTGATCCCTTGGATCCGCGTTGTTCGTCTCTAGCTCCGCGAGCAGTTTGGGACGGACTTTCCTATCCTTCGTCTACACTCTGACAGAGGTGGTGAGTTCTTGTCAGACCTCTTCGCAGCCTTCTTTGCGGAGCACGGCATCCGCCAGACGTTCACGCTTCCGGCCTCTCCGCAACAGAATGGGGTTGCTGAGCGCCACATTGGCTTAGTGATGGAGGTCGCTCGTACCTCCATGATCCATGCGGCTGCCCCCCATTTTTTGTGGTTGTTTGCGGTCCGGTACGCCGCGCATCATCTCAACCTCTGGCCCCGTGTCTCCTTGCTGGAGACCTTGCCCACACTGCTGTGGACGGGGAAGGTTGGCGATGCGTCGCGTTTCCGGGTCTGGGGTGCTCGTACCTTTGTCCGCGGACAAACTCTCCGCCCGCCCTGTTCCCTGTGTCTTCCTGGGCTTTGTCCCTGACGCGCCTGGTTGGCAGTTTTACCACCACACCTCGCGCCGTGTCTTCCTCTCTCGGGACGTCACGTTCGACGAGTCGGTCCCCTTTTACCGTCTCTTCCCCTACCGCACTGCCCCTCTTCCCCTCCCGCCGTTCTTCCTCGCTCCAGGTGCTCCCCAGGTAGACCCCCTCCCCGCTCTCGGTCCTGCTCCTTCAGGTGTGTCTCAGGTAGACCCTCCTCCCTTGACTGCACCGGTTGAGGTTACTGGTGACTCAAGTCCTGTTGCGAGTGGTCCTGCTCGGGGTGCTGCTTCTGGGGGTGCTGAGCCTGGGGGTGCGGAGCCTGGGGGTGCTGAGCCTGGGGGTGCGGAGCCTAAGGGTGCGGAGCCTGGAGGTACTGAGCCTGAGTGTGAGGAGTCTTGGGGGTGCTGAGCCTGGGGGTACTGAGTCTGGGGGTGCTGCACCTGGGGGCGCTGAGGCGTCTGGTGAGCAGTCTCCCTAGAGCGGCCGTCTCCGTAGTCGCTCCACTGGTGCCTCACCGCTGCACTCTCGTCGTCGACTCCCTCTCTCCCTACAGCAGCTGCGTGAGTGGTACGTTGGCCGTCAAGGTCGCGTTGCTGGAGCTAAGGGGCCCTGCTGCGGGAGGCGCTGGAGCTGGTGACTCTGCTACTGGAGTTGTTTCTGCTGGAGGTTCTGGAGCTACTGAGGGTGCTGGCGCTGGAGGTTCTGGAGCTGCTGGAGGTGCTGGCGCTGGTGGCGCTGGAGCTAGAAGTTCTGGAGCTGCTGAGGGTGATGACGCTGGAGGTTCTAGAGCTGTTGGAGGTTCTGGAGGTGCTGAGGGTTCTGAGTCTTTTGTTGTGCGGTCTCCTTGGAGTAGCCGCCTTCGTCCGCGTGTGTCTCTTACCTCACAGCAGCTGCACAACTGGTACGGTCGCCGTCAGGGTCGCGCTTTTGGAGCTCGGGGCTCTGCCGTTGGAGGTACTTCTGCTGACGTCCCCGGAGCTGCGAGTGGTGCTGGTCCCGGAGGTGCTCGTACTGGAGCTACAGGGGCTAGAGGTGCTGAGCCTGAGGGTGCTAGTACTGGAGACAGTGGGTCTGGGGGTGCTGCTGCTGGAGACAGTGAGGCTGGAGACCCTGGGACTGGAGGTGCCGGTTCTGGGGGTGCTGCTGCTGGTGGAGCTGGTCCTGGAGGAGCTGGCGCTAAGGGTTCTGGAGCTGCTGGAGGTGCTGGAGCTGCTGGTGTTGTTGCACTGCACAGCCGCGCCTGTTCTTTGCTCCACCGTCTCCGCCGTCTCAGCCACCGCCTGACTCTGTGCTTCGTCAGGTTCTTAGTCTCCCTTCGTCTACTGGTCTTCCGTTACAGCCTCGCTCACCGCTGCCTGCTCCTTCTCCTTATACTGAGCAGACAGGGGGTCTTACTGAGCGTCGTGAGCCAGCGTCACGTCCTGTCTCGCCTGTCCGTTCTGGTCGTTCTGGTCTTCGTGTTCCTCGTTCGCGTCAGCCGGCTGTCCCCCGCACCCACCTCGTAGTCCGTCGTCCTTCCTCTCCTCCGCAACGTGTTCCCCTGCCGTCCCCTCCTGCGTCTTCTCTGCCTACCGTTCCTGAGCCTGAGTCTGACCGCACCCGTGCTGCTCGCCCTATTGTCACGCGTCTGCTAGCCACAGTTGTCACTGACCCGTCGTTTGAGTTTGCTGCTGCGTCTGCCTTAGTCAATGAGCTTGTTGACTTTGCTGCTGCCTGTCGTCTAGACTACGCCTCTAGTCTTGTTGCTGAGTATGATTTTGTCTGTCCTCCGTCCGTCGAGGGTGAGTGTGCTCTTGGCAGGGACGTCCTTGAGGACAGGTAGGAGGACCTTGAGTGTCTTGCTGCTGGTGCGCCTCATCTCGTGTCCATGATGCTTGCCCCTGAGGGAGACCTGGATGCTCCAGACATCCCGACCCCGCGCTCTTACGCTGAGGCGATCGCGGATGAGTACTCCTCTCAGTGGCAGACAGCGATGGATGCAGAGATGACATCCTGGAAGTCCACAGGCACCAGTGTCGACGAGGTTCCCCCTCCTGGGGCGAACATCGTCAGTGGCATGTGGATTTTCAGGGTGAAGCGGCCGCCAGGTTCTCCGCCCGTCTTCAAGGCTTGTTACGTTGCTCGAGGTTTCAGTCAGCGAGAGGGAGTAGACTTCTTCCAGACCTTCTCCCGCACCCCAAAGATGACCACTCTTCGGGTGCTGCTGCACGTTGCCGCTCAGCGTGACTACACGCTTCACTCTCTTGACTTCAGCACAGATTTCTTACAGGGCAGCCTGCACGAGGAGATCTGGCTGCGCCGCCCTCCTGGCTTCACTGGGTCGTTCCCTCCTGGTGCCCAGTGGAGCCTCCGGTGGCCGGTCTACGGTCTCCGCCAGGCGCCACGTAAGTGGCACGACACACTGAGGACTACACTTGCGGCTCTTGGGTTCGCGCCTTCTACTGCTGACCCGTCGCTGTTTCTGCGCACCGACACTTCCCTGTCGCCGTTCTACATCCTCGTGTACGTCGACGACTTGGTCTTTGCCACTGCTAACACTGAGGCTCTCGCCCTGGTGAAGTCGGAGCTGCAGAAGAGACACACGTGCACAGACCTGGGTGAGCTGCACAGCTACCTTGGCTTGCAGATCACCCGGGACAGAGCACGCCGCACCATCACACTGACTCAGTCACACATGGTGCAGCAGGTCCTTCAGCGCTTCGGATTCACCTGGTCCTCGCCACAGCACAGTCCTTTGGCTACAGGCCATTCGCTCTCAGCTCTGCCTTCGGATGAGTCCGTAAAGCCGAGTGGCCCGTACCTAGAGCTAGTGGGCTGCCTCATGTACCTGATGACCTGCACTCGACCTGACCTTGCGTACCCTCTTGGCCTTCTGGCTCGCTACGTGGCTCCTGGTAGGCACCGAAAGGTGCTCATGGATGCTGCTAAGAGGGTACTACGCTACTTGTGCAGTACATCGGGCATGGGGCTCGTGCTTCGAGGGCGGAGCCCAGTTTTCCTTGGACAGTTCGTAACCGTCTGGAGTCGCACTGTTGGATTTTGTGAGTACATGGCTAGTTTAGGTCGTTTCGTATTCCACTGTACTCTTATTTATATAAATGCATTTGCATGCTATTATAATCTAAGTAATTTTAAATACACTCTGACCTGAGGTCAATCTTCCGCTGCAATACATTCTTTGCGAACCTTCCTGAGGTGATCCTAGGCACAATCAAACTTCTTATGACAACATGGTGTATTAAACTAATGACGGAGCAGGTTATGGAAAGGTGCACTGTTGGTTGGCATGCCATCCCAACCCCAATGTATAGTTCAGGTTCAAGTCTTAACCTTCATTTGTATGGGAGTCTTTTAGAAAGTATCTTTACTAGTTACTGTAATTAGCGCACCCTCGTGTACCCAGCTTTCCCTAGCTTTCTAATGTCGAAGAAAATATCTGTAACCAGTTGAGGATGGAGAAGGAGCTGTGTCGTGTCGTGGTTGGGGTGGGGGATGATTCGAGAAAAAATGGAATGGAGGGGAGAAAGCCATCACACCACACCACGACGACACGACACCAGGTCCTAGGCAACGCCCCTACAGTGTCCTGATCGGATTTGCACTGGATACTGCAGGCACTGAATGTGCGGTTCTGTGCATGGAGTTCTGTACAGTGGAATTGTGGAACAGAGGGTGGAATCTAAAAATGTCGGAAAAGGTCTCATAACCTTCTTATTACAGAACAAGCTTCAATGCTTTCAAATGCTTTTAGTAAATTGTACATTCCCACCATCCTCAGTTCGTGTCCGTGGCGACATGTCGACATGGCAGTGTCAACACGAAGCGCGCGGAATTTGGAGTGTCAAGCACTGTGGCTTCAGTGTCAAAACAAAGCGCAGCACAAAATCCTGCGGCGCAACCTTATTGGTTAGGCACGAATTTGTTGCAAGACCTTGCAGTCCTACAAAGCTTTACATGCACACGCGATTTCTTGCAAGACCTTGCGGTCGTACACGATCCGTTGATTGGGTAGAAAGAATTCTCGATCCTACCAGTGAAGCTGGCTGGATGGAGGAAAACGATTCGCAGAGCGGGATGTCCGACTAAATTTACTGGCTGGCAGTTTTCATGTCGTTGACACTCTGCCAACAATGTTGGCAAGTGTCAAAACCAGAAGTTGACACTCACAAGCTTGACATGTCGTCCCCAAGGACACGACCTCAGCCCATTAGACCGCGAAAGAGAACAATCGGTCTGCTTCTGTACGCAGTTGCTTCGCCATTGCTGCCCATATTCCCCAGAGGGAAACAAGCATAGTGCAACTATTGAGCGAGGCACCATCATGGCAGCCCGACAGACAGCCAACCAGCACAGCCAGCCTCCACCTCTCATCCCACCCCGAGTCCCGACCCGACCACAATCCAGCTCCCCCCTCTTCTCTGTTGCTCCACCGCCTCTGCTAGCACTAAACTCACACCACGCTGGCTGGGCGGATCTAATAATTTCCAGTCTTGTTGAAAGCTAAGGCTTTAGCTGGAGATTCTATGGCGGATTGCGACAGTTGGCGAAGTAAAATGAACTTGCGAGTGCTTGCGAAACTGTCGTAGGAGCAAGCGGTAGGGTTTTGCGTGAGAAGCTGGTGAGGGTTGTTCGTGGGCTGGCAGAGGAACGGGATGCTGAGGCCTTGGGAAGGAACGGCGAGCTCCAGTGGAATGTTGAGTTGTGTTTTGCCAGCTGCTGGCTGCCCTTGAGTTGTTCTTCGCCTCTTCGATTGCCTTAATCCTACCCGTCACGGCTCGTGATCTCACGCGAGTCGCCGTGTGCGACACGTTTCTAGGGTTAAATATTTAGAGTGTGTTGAACAGAATAAGGTTTTCCTGCCGGCTCGTATGTTGGCGGCAATGACGGGGTCGCCGCCAGCGTCTGTGCCGACGTGGATCGTGGAGGTGACGCGGCACCGCGACTTGAGTCAGGAGGCGTTGGAGCTGGCGTTGGAGCACATGGCAGGGCGCGCCGTGACGCTCCTCCTCGTGCACGTCATGTCGGAAGTGCCCACCTCGCGTGCGTATTGCCGCTTCCTGCTTCTTCCTAACGCACTCCCAGACCCCGCATTCTCCAATTTATAGGCCTCTCGCGCATCGCGTGTGGGCACGCGCGTTGTGCATGCAATGCTCAAGCTGCTTCTGCTTGCCGCTTTATTTCCCCTGCTCTCGCATTCGCATTCGCAATCGCAATCGCGACGGTGTTCTGATCGTGGCACGTGGCCCGTGCGTGCGGCGCAGGCAACATGACGCTGCCGGCGAGCGAGGTGGATCCAAAGACGGCGCTGCAGCACGCCAAGAAGCTCGTCGATATCCTCATGAAGCCGCTGCTCGCCACCGCCACCGCCAGCCGGGTGAGACCTCGCTCACGCCCCCAGCTCCACCGCTCATGCATCGGGTCACTCGCCTCCGCAACTGACTGTGATCGCCATGCTCATTCGCCTGCTGTCCCGTAACCTCAGATTTGTCCTCCTCCTCTGCCGCTCGTTCTAAGACTGTGCCTCCCTTACGCTCGTCCCCCTCCCCTGGCTCTTTCTCTTCCACGCCCTCCTTTCCGCGCGTTCCCTTCCTCGTCTCCGCCGCCTTTTCTTGCCTGCGCGCGCCGTCCGCGGTGCATGGCAGGTGGCGTGCGGCACGGCGGTCGAGCTCAACGACCGCCGCGAGATAGGGCTGTGCCTCGCTGCGCGCCGAGCCAACGCGGAGCGCGTCTACATAGGCGTCAAAAGGTGCGGGATGGCCGATCTCCAGGGCGTTGCGGGGCTGGCGGGATTTAGTGGGCTCATCTGGTTCGATCAGTTGTGCTCTGTTGGATCGCCCGCGGGAGCGGGCCCCACCACCACCTGCAGCGCCTCTCCGCTCCCCCCCCCGCTCCTCCTCCCTCCGCACATTCTCTCCCTTTTCCGTCATTCTCCCCTTCCCCTTTCTCCCTTCCGTCCACTGCCCCCGCGTAGCAGGAAGCTGCTGGGGTGGTCATCGTCGGGCGTGGTGGCGGCGTGTCAGACGTCGCTGCCGCGCGCGTGCACGCTCGTCGTGTCGCAGGGCGGCCGCGGCCACAAGCACCAGCAGCTCATCGGCGCGCAGCGCACCGACCTCTCCGCGCTGCCGTCCGTCTTCCTGCAGTTCCACTCCGCGCCCTCCTCCAACGACGCCCTCGCCGCCCGCCTCGCGCCCCCCGCACTCCCCCCCGCCACCCCCTCTGCGCTTAAACCCCCTGCGTTCGCCTCCCCCCTGCACGTGCGCCGCCCCTCCGACCCCCCGCCGCTGGAGGCGTCCGCGTCCCCCCTGGGCAGCAGCGGCGCGCCGTCGTCCGAGTTCTCCATCTCGTCCTCCTCCTCCGGCCCGCACTCCCGCTCTCTCCCCCTCGCAGCGCCCGCGCCCGCCCCTCCTGCAGCAGCGGCTGGCGGAGAGGCGGCGGAGA
This sequence comes from Closterium sp. NIES-65, assembly GCA_948144175.1. NCBI lineage: Eukaryota > Viridiplantae > Streptophyta > Zygnematophyceae > Desmidiales > Closteriaceae > Closterium > Closterium sp. NIES-65. Next base: position 32,494 of record CANXME010000607.1, on the reverse strand, counting down.
GGGATCCATGGGGACAAATGATGGACCGGGGGAAAGGGGCGGAGCAGAGGCGCGCGGGGGGGGGAGGGGAAAGGGGGAAGCAATCGCGCTTATCGTTTTCGACGCTGGAGGAGCTGCAGCAGATGGCGGTGCGCGAATCCGAGGTGCGGCGAGTGTGGCCGGGCTAGGGGGCGTGTTACGAGTGCAACGGCACCTGTGCTGGCCCGCTGGGGCGTTGTCTCTCGCTCCTTGCTGCGCGCGTGCCACCCCGCTTTCGCCGCGTTCACTCACCCTTCTCCCCCTCCTTCCCTATCCCCTCTTCCCTCCCTTCCCCTCGGTTCCCCACACCTTCCCTACCCTCTTCTTCCCCCCTCTAACCCCCACACACCCGCAGGCCAGCGGCGCGCAGCCCATGTCCTCCGCGGCACGCCATCGTTCCCCCGGCGCTGCTGCGGCCGGAATGCCCGCCAGGGACGGGGGTTGGGGGGAAGCGGCGCTGAGGGGGGCGGGGCGCGGGGCGGGCATGGGGCCGAGCCTCAGCGCGTCGTGCTCGCCCTCCGCCACGCCCGGGGGGATGGCGATGGGGGCAGGGGGCGAGGAGGGGCAATGGGGGGCCGGGCATGCAGTGCGGAAGCGAAGTGCGGAGCGAGTGGTGTTGCCAGAGGGGATTCCGGAGGAGGGCGAGGGGGGCGGGGCGGCGGGGAGAGGGGACTGGGATGGGGGAGGGGAGGAGGAAGGGGAATGGGAAGGGGGAGGCGGAGGGGGAGGGGGGCGATCGCTGCTGGCGGACGAGCTGGCGATGCTGGAGGCGGAGGATGAGGGGGGCGAGGGGGGAGAGGAGGGGGGGGGGGAGGGGAAGGAAGCGGCGTGGGTGGGCAAGGGCGTGAGCAGCAACCGCGAGGTGGACGGCAGTGCTGCGGGCGACAGCAGCGCAGGGGCGGGCGACGGCAGAGAGGTGAGGTGGGGGGGCGTGCAAAGGGTTAAGCACGTGGGCAGGTGGGCGGATGGGCGGACAGGCATGCAGGGGCGGGTGTGAGCGAGATGGGGGGGGACCCTTTTTTTGCATCCCCCTTCGCTTTCCCATTTTGAACCTTTTCACTTTCTATTTCTCCCTCACACACACCCCTTCTCTCTCTCACTGCTCCAGTCTCCCACCCTCTCCGTCCCTCCCCCCTTGTGCATGGCGCCATGTGTACCCCAATGGCCCTCCACCAGCCGGGGCCAGCACTGTCGCCAGCGCCATGCAGCCCGCTGGCGGGCAGCAGCAGCTTCAGGGGCAGCGCGCTCAGCCCGGGAGGTAGCAGTGCGGGCGGCAGCAGGCAGGGCAGCCGCCAGGGCAGCATGCAGGGCAGCATAGAGGGCGTGGCGGGAGGTGGCGTGGGGGCGATGAGTGGCGGTGGCAGCGTGGGAGCGGGGGACAGCAGCGGCACCGGGGGGCTCCTGTCCAGGCCCGCGCCCACGTCGTCGTCGTCGTCGTCGTCACGCGCGTCGCGCTTCCACCACCTGTCGGCGCCGTCCAACACGTCCCTGGCGGCGTACTCGCAGGGCCCCACGGCCTCGCAGCCCGCCGCCTCCTCCTTCGGCCGCTCCGCCTTCTCCTCCGGCCAGCTCACCCCCGGCAGCAGCTCAGCAGTGGGCGACGGCTTTGACTGCCGCCAGTTCACGGCGCAGCAGCTCGCGCGCGCCACCAAGAACTACGCGCAGGAGAATCTCCTGGGAAAGGGGTCGTTCGGGGCGGTGTTTCGCGGGGAGATGCTGGGGTGCCAGGTGGCGGTGAAGCGGCTGGAGGGGCAGGGGTGGCAGGGGCCCGACGAGTTCCGCGTGGAGGTGGAGGTGCTGAGCCGCATGCGCCACCCCCACATCGTGCTGCTCATGGGCTGCTGCACCGAGGAAATGGCGCTCGTCTACGAGTTCCTCCCGGGCGGCACGCTACAGGACAAGCTGGGCCCGCCCAAGACGGCGGACGCGGTGCGGCTGAGCTGGTCGGACCGGCTGCGCATATGTGGGGAGATGGCGACGGCTCTGATGTACCTCCACCGCAACGACCCGCCCATCGTGCACCGTGACTTAAAGCCCGACAACATCCTGCTGGACGGCAACCTGGCGAGCAAGATTGGCGACGTGGGGCTGGCGCGGCTGCTGGAGGCGGACGGCTCCACCACCATGAAGGTGCGCGGCACGCTGGGGTACATCGACCCCGAGGAGGTGGAGACGTGTGAGATCAGCGTGCTGTCTGACGTGTACGCGCTGGGGCTCATCATGCTGCAGCTGCTGACGGGGCAGCGCGCCGTCAAGGCCGTGCACCGCATGCTGGCGGAGTGCGCCAAGCACGCCAAGACAGCCCAAGGCAGCCAGCCGGGGCCGGGGGGGGCAGCAGTGGGGGCGGTGGGCGTGGTGAGCAAGTACCTGGAGAGCACGGGCGGCGAGTGGCGCATGGACCTGGCGGAGGAGGCCGCGGGGCTGGCGCTGCGCTGTGCAGACCGGCGGCGCGAGAACCGGCCGAGCCTCAAGAAAGAGGTGCAGCCGGCGCTGGTGCGGATCGCTGCGGCAGCGGAGGAGGAGGTCAAGGCACGCAAGAAGCACAGCGACTTGCAGTTCATCTGCCCCCTCTCCAAGGTATGCCGTGTCTCGTGTGCTCTCAGAAACCCACCCTTTGTTGCACACTCACACACGCACTGGTTTCACTCTCACATGCTGTCGTGACATTTATCATCACCCTTTCCCTCCTCCGTGTTGTGCATGCAAATGCCACCACCGTGTGCACACTCTCAATGCGCACCCTGCCTTGCTCTGCCCTACACACACCACGACCACGGCCACGATGGCAGGAGGTGATGAGGGACCCGGTGGTGGCGGGGGACGGGTTCACATACGAGCGCGAGCACATCACTCGCTGGATGGCGTCCTGCACACTCTCGCCCTCCACGGGGCAGCCCCTGCCGCACACCTGCCTCACCCCCAACAACGTCCTCAAAACGCTCATCTCCTCCCACAACATGCGCTGATCTCATCCCCTCTCGGCTGCACCCTCGCCTCTCACTCCCTCTACATACAGTGAAGCCCCCCTTCTTTTTGCCCACCTGTCCACTGTTGCCTGTCAACCCACTGTACCGCTGCTCATTTCCATTCCCTTCTCTACTCCGCTGCCCTCTGCTTCCCTCAGCTCATCCCGCTCCTCCCCGACCCAGCATCTCTCCACACCATCTTGCTCCGCCACTGCCCCCACCCTCTTTCTGCTTCTACAGAATATCCCCCTCTGCCGCACGAGGCACACACTCCCATCCCATGCACAGCCTGCCCCAGTGCCCAACCTTTTCCCAGCTGCAATGCCCTCTCTATTTTTGCAGCTGGTGGGAGATGCCTTTTCCAAGGTCCCGGCCTTGCTGTGCTGCACTCTGCACCACTGTGCTCCCTCAAAACGCATCTCTGAGCTGCACGTGCCTTATATTTAAACATCCACACACCTGCACCGCATCCATCCTTGCATGCTGCTTGTGTGCAATGTGCGGGTTGAGTGCACTGCCACCGGGGTGCATCATTGACACAATTCACCCGTTAGAAGCATAGGTAGAATGCGTGCAACCATTTGCCAGCTGACTTGTCCAATCATTGGTTGCAACAAAGATAACAATTTCATTGTCTGCATGGTGAGTCAATTATTCTATGAACAAATTTACAAATTCTCGTACCAACAAAGGTCCTTTATACTAGGGTTGATGGCTAGCAAAATGGTGTACGGTACATTGCCAACGGCGTTCCCTAGAGGGTTCAAGTGAAATGACTGCGCAGGAATCCATATTTCTCTGAACCTACATTCCCTTCGTGGCTTCTCTCTCGAGATTCGCTCATTCCCCTCGAGATTCCTTCTCCATCACAACGTTCGTCGCCTTCATCACGACTAACAAGCCCAAGTTCTCCATTTTCTTGCAGACTTATTCACAGGGCGAGCCTTTGTCATTCACGCTGTCCCGATTCAATCATGGCGTCGCGCGATTTATACAAGACTAAACTCTGCGTGCTCCATGAAAGGGGAAAGTGCGACAGACCTAACTGCACATTCGCGCATGGAGAAGAGGAACTTCGTAAAGCTCCCCCTGGAGCAACTGGTGAGTGTCTACTGGTGCCGTTCATCTGTGCGAGACATCTGTTAATTTGCTTTCCACGAAGCCGGTTCATCGGGCCTGAGAGCTGTCTCTGTTTGTCCTTGTGTAAGCGATCCTCCACGCTTCACTTAATATTGGCTTCATCCGAAGTTCAGTTATTGGCAACTTACGTGACACCATGAAAACGGCACCGGAGGATTCTGTCTTCTCAAACCCTAGTTGACGAAGATGCATGTCTTGTGAAGTGTTGAGCAAGGTCGTTTGATTACCTTTCCACCTCCATCCGTTTTCAGACAGAACCGTCCTGACGCCGGTGTTAAAGTGAGTTGCCCTGCGTTTCTGTCAGTTGTTCACGAAAAACAGGCGAGTCCTTCATCATGTGGTTTTACTCGATGTTCCTGTTTCTGTCATCTTCATAAGGCGTTTCAGGAAAGTACTCGGGGTACAGAGGAGGGGATCTTCGCGATCGCATGCGTTACCGTTCTCCGCCTGAAGATGGCAGACGCCGTGGACGGAGGCCTTCTCCTCCTAGGAAGCGGGGTGAGTGCGTTACGTGTCTTTGACAAGTCGGTCATGGTGCTGGATGTCTCTGTCTTTCTTGTGGTGCTAATTTCCTTGACTTCCTGCCTCTCCAGGCCACAGCATTTCTCCGTCACCTTCAAGAGACGACTATTCTGATCGTTCATATGACTCACGCTCAAGGTCGCCTTCTGAGACCAGGTGCTTCTAATTGCATGGACATTGTGCTGCTAATTGAATGGACATGTCAGGTCCTGATTATGCACATAATGCTTTTTTGGATCTGTGAGTCCTCTTCACTAAGTTGCTTTTGTTCCCTGTTGACACTTTCCATCTTAGTGAAAGGCATCATGGTGAGAGGAAACGAGAACGCGGAGTGGACTATCGAGCTGCTGGACCTGGTTCTGGCAGCAGGGTTGTCTCTGCTGAAAGGATGGAACTTGAGCGTGAGGTACATGGAAAAAGGCATTCGCCTTTAACAGTTTAACCTCGTGGTGCATTTGGGCTAAATGGTTACAGTTTGAAATTTTGCAGAGAAAGATGCTTCTGAAGGACGTGACCATACAGAGGGAGCACTGCGACACCCTCCAGGTTTGGAATAGACGTTTGATGGGCTTTTAGTGTTTATATAGGGGATAGCATGTTAACTAGTCTGTTTCTTGTTTATCGGCAGACCCTCCTTGGACGCAAGACAGAACTGGCAAAGGATTTGTTGGAGCATGCGAAGCTGCTGGAGAGGGATGTCCAAGAGAAGGAAGGCCTTATTGCCGAGTAATTGTTGTGAATATGGTTTTGTACGACCAAGTATGTGGCCTGGTGTAGCCATCGTTTGTTCATTTGAACTCGTTGGATTGATGCAGGATATCTGTTAACTTGAAGACGCTTGTCGAAGCACAGCAGTGTGTCATGGCAGCAGAGGACGATGTGAAAAGGTAGAGCAGTATGATTTTTTGCACAAAGGGGATTTCGTTTTTTTATTCTGAGCATTGCTGAAACTGTTTCTCTGCAGGTCCAAGATTCAGCTCAACATGTTTTTGGAAGAGTTGACTCCAGATGACTTGACACCTGCTGTTTCGGCTTTAGCGAATCTTGCAGAGATTCCCATGGCTCTGGATGCTGCACCTGTTGCAAATGCAACTGGCACTGCTTTTCCTCTCAATCATGACGCATCTGGGGACATGAGCTTCGTGCCAACTCCACATGTAGGAAATTCTGATCTGGAATTACCTGGTCCGGATGTGGCTGGTAACCATTTAATGCCTTACACAAGGCCTTCTGCTGTTGAAAATCAATCCTCTGGCAGAGCAAGCTCGTCAAGGCGGCTTTCTCAAGGTACGATTGGTAGAAGCCTCTTCTCTGTGCCAGCATTACATACACGTGCTGATATTTGTGTTTGTAATCCACAGATGAGTATGCAAGGACACGTCTTGAAGACCCCACTCATGAGTCGCAGCCTCCAATGAGGAGAAGACAGTCTCGTGACAGTCGACATGCTGAGAACAGATCTGACTTTCGTGGTTCGGAACAGAGAAGTGGGCGCGGCAGAGCATCAGGCATGAGGGACAGGGACCACAAAGATGAGGAGATGAATGGTCCAGGTGACCGAGGTGTTTATCAGGAGGATGAAGATTTCAAGCCACCCAGACCCAGGGCTGCTCCTGATGATGATGAGGGGGGGGAGCAGCCTGTTGCTGATGCAGCAGAGGCTAAAGCATCTGGCAAGGGTATTGTCATGAAGTTTCGTGAAAATGACAAGCGCGGGAAACGTCAAACTGGGCAGGAAAAAGACGCAGAGAAACAGACTAAGCTTGCCGAGGACTCTGGAAAGGGGAAGCAGAGTAGGAATGCTGATAGTGACAAGGTCTTGAAGACGTCTGAACGGAAGGTCCAGGATGCTCCCTCCCAGCTGAAGTGGCTTAGGGAGGAAAAGGAGTCGCTTGCCCGCAAGCCGGAGCTCACTGTAAGTTTGTCTACCTCTTTGCTGGTTTTGGTGATATTTCTTTGTAATCTCAACCTTTTTTTTGTCGTGCAGGTTCCTGCTCAGTCAAGCATTGTAAAGATACCACTACTTGACAAGGCAAAGCAGGGAAAGGTCAAGGCGGACGAGAAAATGGAACTGCAGGATCAGCAACTGCAGATTGAGCAGTCAGAGGAGGAGGATGCGTCTCTAGCTTCCAAGAAGGATCCTGTTGCCACACAGGGTGCTGCAAAGCAGGAAAATGAGAAGGCGAAGCAGGAACAGATACAGCAACGGCAACAGGAGCTTATGGAGCACATTCAGAAGCAGATTCATCAGCGTCAGCAGGAGGAGCAGCTGCAGCACCAGTTGTTCCAGCAGCAGATGGCAGCAGAGGAGGCTGAGAGAAGGGCTATGTATGCTGCTCATTACCAGCAGCAGCAGCAGCTTGAGCAGCAATACTACCAGCAGCAGCCAGACCCGTACCTCATGCATGCCGAGGGGTATGCGCCTCCAGAGCATTACCAGATGCCCCCTGCAGAGTACCCCATGGAGGAGGATGAGGCCCCTCCAGGTGTGACGCCTCAAGCAGATGAGGCAACCGCCCACCCAGTGGCTCATGATGTCTTCGGTATGTGCTGCCCTCCAATCACTCATGTCTTCATTGTTCAATTCCGGAACCTTGTGCTGACCCTTTTTCCCCCTCCTTTCCCTTCTGTTCCCAATCTCTGCTTCCAGCAGCCGCTGCTCCTGTTGAATAACTTGAGCCGTCCAGCAGCGCATGCTGAGTGTGTTCTCGGGTGTTTGCTGCTGCTTGGCGCAAGTTCAGATGCTCAACATCCAACTGTTCAGAATCATGCCCTGCATTGACTGTAGTATCAATTTTGGCTATTGGCTACTAGTACGTGACCTGCGTCATCTGTTTAGGAGCTACAAAGCATGGATGCCTTCTATCTGCACTGTCTAGAAATTTCCCTAGTGCAGTGTCAAGACCCTTTATTGGTCCAGGGAAATGAATCCAGACAGCAGCCTCCCATTAGTGCATCTAAACTCGTTCAGCAACTTCGCACTGGAAGAGCTAAGAGCACCAACAAAATAATCACTTTCAGAGGCAATGAGGAGCTGAGATAGCATACTAGCTGTGGCACCCATTGCAGTGCCCAGGCTGCCTTCCAAACCAGAAGGCCATGATTGCCCATCATGTGCATCCATACTCCCTCCAGCACTGTGGAACGTCCAGTCACGGTGTTCCGAGAGCTCATTGCTCACATCCTGCACACGGAAACGCAAGATAGATAAGTGTGTTGCATGTCAGGAAGCATGAACAGTGGACAATGCGTGGACTAAGGGTGGCCCCACATGTCACATGGGACAGCATGCAGGCAATAACAGAACATCAGGGAGGAGAGTGGGCACATACAGGCACAGAGGCCGTCAACCACACGTGGCGCAAGTGTGGCACATAGCGCCTCAGACGATGGGCCAAGAACATGAGCGCGGGGATGTCTGGTCGCTGGGGTGATGCTGCTGGCAGCGTAGTGTTGGTGGTTGCACCGCCACTGCTGCCTGCTGCAGCCACCGCCTCCCCTGCTGCTCCTGCGGCTGCCCCACCTGTGCCCACACTCACATGCACACTCACTATTGGCCGCATGATGTACGCCTCCCTCCCCACTCCCTCATTCACCTCGTCTATAATCACACTCCCTCCCCACGTTCCCTCCTTCACCTTCACACATCCTTCAAACCCTAATGCTGGCCACAACCGACCCTCCAGGCTTGGCCCGGCCCTGATGTCTACCGAGGCTAGGAATTTGGCTTCGGCAGCCGTATCGATTCCAACACTCTTGTCGGCCTCGGACGGGCCAGCAGAGAGAGAGCGGATGATGGCAGCCTGCTGCTGGGCGGCAGAGTGCATCTGAGCAGCAATGTAACGGCCGTAGCTGATGTGGCGGATTAGGTTGGTGACGTGGCAGAGGTGGGCAGATGGCCAGCGGAAGAGGAATCGGACGGCCTGGGATCGCCACCAGTGCAACTGAAGGGAGGATAACCGGAATGGGCGGGAAAGGGATGAGGGAATGAGGGGGTTGATCCATACCTCTTGATTGAGAGCAATGCGAGAGCTGACAGCATGTAAGCCTTGATGGGTGCACGCACGGCCATGGCCTACCTGCTCCCTGTGTTTGTCGTGTGGCGGCACCACCCCTGCTACCTCCACCGACTGGGATGCCGCACTCACAGCTGCACCCCACTGCCTGGCACCCCCGCAGCACACAGGGGACCGAGGCAGAGGCAGGGCGAGAGGAATGGAGTGTCGGAGATGGGAGAGATGTGGCATGGGCAAGTGGAATGTGAGCCGTGTGCAGCGCAGTGCAGTGCTCAAGAGAACACAACCAATAATGGCTGGGTGCAACAAGCCGACACCGCAACGGAGTGGCACCACTCGGGACCAGCACATGCTTACGTGGCGACGCGTGATTCGTTGGCCAGCAGCAGCAGTTGGTGCCGGCTCAACGCCCCAGTGCAGACACGCACCACCGGATCTGCTGACGTCAGCAGGGCTTCCAGCTCATCCAATCCCTGGGAGGCGCCCTGAGCGGCCTCTTTGGCGGCGGGACTGGAGGCGCATGCGAGGGCGCGCACGGGCGGGTGGGCGGCCATGGCGTGTGCTGCTGCCTGCTCGCAGAGAGGCCCAGCGAGGGGGGCGAAGAAACAGGCCAGCGACTCTGGTGTGGCTGTGGAGGGTGAAAGGGGAGACAGGCGGGTGGGTGGTAGGGGAGGGGATGGGGTTGCGGGGGCTGCGTGGAGAGAGGATGGGCGGATGAAATAAGTGCATGAAGGAGAGTTCGATCCATGGCATGGCAAGACATGGCATGGCAATGGTGTGGCGCACCGGAGCAAGCGGAGTAGTTGGCATGGGGGAAGGAGCCCGGTGTGACAACAAGCGTGCGGTTGAGCAGCACTGCCAGCGCCAGCAGGCCCCCCACCACATGCACCTCCCTTGCCAGCCCCTCCATGTCCCCCATGCCGCCTCCCCCGTCCGCCTCCCCTGCCCTGCCTGCTGCCACGTCAGCATTCAGATGAAGCCAGTCAGCAAGCAGCAGGCGGCGGTGGTCGCATGAAGGGGGGAACTGGTGCTGCCAGATGTGCGTTTGAGCGACACGTGTCAGCGGGAGATTGGACGCGTCGTCACCTCGTACCTTCACAGCCCACAGATCGCAGCACGCAGCACATGGCACACGGCACACGGCACATGGCACATGGCACATATCGGAAATTGGAAGACAGAATTCATACGAGACATGGCGCAAAGGCAAGTAGGAGGACGCGCTCTGGCGAGGCAAAGAGATGGAGAGGCGGCGGAGTGGCCGGGTAGCCATGGATCAGACACCATGCCTTCACACATCGCACCTCACTCCACCCCATTGCACCGCACCACCACTCACACCCCACCTACCCAGGGCGGTTGGGGGGAGCAACCGCAGCACTGGGAGGGCGCGGTCCAGGGGGGTGCCTCACCCCCCTCCCCCCGCGCCTCTGCGCGCGCCCTGGCCGCCGTGCCCGCCGTGCAGTCCTCCAGGTGCGGCGCGGGCGGCACGCCGGGCGGCAGGGCGACGGAGAGGGGCGGCAGGAAGGAACCCGGCGTCAACTCGTACGCCGCCTCCCACGCCTGCTCGCGGGATGGATGGGAGGAGAGGGGAAAGATAGCGGGGCGGGGAGTGGGAAAAACGGGGGAAGATGGGGCGAACAGGGCAGTGGAGGAAGAGAATGGGGAGGGGTGTGGCAGAGGCAGGGGGGAAAAGAGGAGGAGACGGCGGAGACGCGACGGTATGGGAGCTGGCGCGGCGTGCAGGGCGAGAGCGATGCGCGACGGCGCTCCGCTGATGCTGGACAAGCCAGTTCCACGTCACGGTTACCCACTGGAAGCATCAGAGCAGCGCTTGACTTGAGCCTCACCTCGTGCCACGCCAGGCCTTGCTCCCCATGTCCCGCGCCGGTTTCACCGCCGCTAGATGCGCCTGCTTGCGCAGCAGCGGGGGAGAAGCAGACGTAGCAGCAGGCGGCAATGAAGGCGACGGCAGCGCAGTGGAGGCGAGGAGGGCCCATGGCGTGGAGGCGCGGAGTGGACCCCCGCGAGGAGAGACGCGGCGGGCGAGGCGTACGAAGCGGAGAGAATCTATGGACGCAAGGCCTTTAGGTTGGTCTGCGCAATAGACGGGTCGCATTTATCTGTGAGAGGGCGGCATTTGAACAAAATTGGAAGGGAGACGGCATGGAGGGAGGTGAAGGCTGGTCTCTGTACTCGATAACCGATGATTCAGAGAAAAATGTATGATTGCGGCTGTTTCTATGTGCAGTAAAACAATTATTCTTTATCCCATTGTTCTGTAATGAAATCCCAATCAGGTGTAGCGACAGTACTGCCCGTGCGGTGAACAAAACAGAAAGTCGCGTCGCCAGTGAGCTGTCCCATTCTCTCGATGCTGAGGGCGCGTGTCTTTTGGTGTAGAAGTTGGAAAAAAAAGGTCCAACTTTTGCTGGTAACCAGCTTCGCCAACTTCGTACAGAGCTATTGACGACGAACGTGTGTCCAAGCTCAAAGTTGCTGAAACAGAAGGACACTGAACTAGGGTCGACCTCGCATTCGACTATCCCCGAGCACGTTTCTCCAATCGTGTGTTCTTCTGCCCACGCACGAAGAAGCTGCGAGATTCGCGATGGTTACGAACCACGTCGCGCCAGATTACCCGAGTTGAAAGTGCTAACGAACTTCACTGTATAGACAGGGTAGCCTGGGAAAATTCGCGCGACTCGGATTTTACTGTACAAACTCGACCTTTGAAAGTCGAGCATTTCTTGTGCCATGTGCTCCACGTCAAGGTGAACACGCGACTCGACAATGAAATGACGAGATAGTCGACTACAGGTCGACCTGTGTTCAATTGCAAAAATTCGACTAAAAAAACATGAACTAAGACCTAAATTTAAAAAGACACGCGCCCTGATTTGTTTCGAATCACCGCTGTCTCCACTGTCGGCCCGTTGTTTGCTGCGCTGTTCTCGTCGCATCCAATCCAACCTGCTGTCTGCACCATTTGCAGATCGCGAAAGTCGTTCGCTAGCCTTCATCATTCGCGAATTTAGTAACAATAAACAGCCATCTCTTCTCAGCCAATTGCATTGCGCTCTTTGCAACCTCACATCCCTGCCGCACACTCCAGTTACCTTCTCACTCCCTCCCTCGTGCCCGCTACGCGCTGCAAGGTCGACTGGAATGTGGTGGACGCATTTATGACGTGGCAAAAAGTGCATTGAATGGCACTGTGCGTACAGTACTAGAACACTACTGTAGCAGTACTGCAAAGATCCCATGCGCCCCAATTTCCCCTCCACTCCAATCCCCTTTTCCCAATGCAGCCAGGCCCTTCCTGCTCCCTCCCACGCCCCTCAACAAACCCACCTTTCCTACCAGCCTCTGACTCTCGTCATAGGGTTTTCAGCTTAGCAGGGAGGGGTATCCCGACCCCTCCGCTTTCATGTTAGGGGTAGCGCTTTCTGCGCACAGTTTCCGCTAAATTCTGGGGTAGGGGGGGAGAGTTACTTTTCAGATTAGGGACTCGAGCTCTCAATGAGCCACGTTTCCCAGTTCTCACAGAGAGCTCACTGCAGGTGTTCAATCACATACTCTCCACTGTTCTGGTTTGTCGTTTCTACTCAATATATTACACTCGAAATACCCCAACGGACACGCGAGCAAAAAAATAAACCCCAGTCGGGAAGGCATCCGGTCAGGGAGGCATCAACCCTAAACACCTTGTGGCATGGTGTTTAGGGCTGATGCCTCCCTCGGACGCATTTTAGGGAGGAATCAACCCTAAACACGGGACCCCTCTTTCTTGTTAGGGTTGATGCCTCCCGAGTCACACCCCTTCTCGATTGGGTTTATTTTGTTTCGGTCAGTAAGGGTGCACATATTCTCAGGGTTTCGGGTGCAATGTAATTTGGACGAGAAAAAAAAAACAACAACGGCCACACAGCTTTGGGAACAGTGAGCTGACGAGCTAGCCTGGATTCGGTAGAAAAGACAAACAAGCGCAGTGCAGAATCTGAGATTGTAGATATACAGTGAGAGAGCTGTGTAGGACTAACCACGTGGCTCATTGAGAGCTCGAATCCCTAATCTGAACAATAACCCTCCCCCCCTAGCCCAGACTTTTGTGGAGACTGTGCACAGTTCGCACTCTCCCTACCCTGAAAGCGGAAGGTTCCAGATACATGTCCCCGCTAAGCTGAAAACCCCTCGTCATACCCATAGTTTCTTCCACTACACTAACCCCGCAGTCATGCACAAGTGACATCCATTTGGAAACCAAGAGCACATCGTTCAGCTGACGAGCACCACCAGAACACGGGGTGCGCTGGCTTGCAGTTCTTGCAGCACCACTCTTCGAATGCACGAGGCCGGAAGTTGCGGTCGAGTCATGAGTCTCAGCGTCGGCCCCTCGTCGCTGCCTGTCGACGGCTTCTCCGACCCCTACGAAACCGCGTACCGCTGCCGCCCGCCTAACTCCACCACCGGACTGCACCGCTCTCACGCTAGTGAGCATCAAGCGATGCTTCCAGGAAGCCGAGGCGCATTCAGTGGCGCCCCAGAAATGGCGCCGCCACCACACATGCGGCCACCGCCGTCCGTTTTCGGGGAAAGTTTCTCGCCGGAGCAGGGGTTTTCGGGACCTTCTTTCGGCGCGGACACGATGGCGCCCCCTATTGGCGGGTGGGGGTCGGTGAGGGCGGCGGTGGTCATCCGCAGCGGCGACGACGAGGACCAGTCGCGCCACGTCCCCATCGCCTACCGCCCGCCGCTCCATCCGCCCCGCCCGTGCGGCTCTCAAGCTCCGCCAGCCCCCGCGCTGCACCTGGCGGAGGGCGTGACGATAAGGAAGGGCAACGACGACGACTTCGAGGCGTCGCAGGCCTTTCCGCTTTCCGCCAGCAGCTTCCGCGGCAGCGCCCCGCAGGTGAGTGAGCCGCTGGCTTCCGTTATTCTCGCCCGCTCGTGCGCCTCGCGCCCTGCATCGCTCCGCCGAGCTCCCCTGTTCCTCACCCGCCAATCCGCTACCACTGCTGCTCCCCCTCCACATTTTCCGCTTCCCTCCCCACATCCTTTCTCCGCACCCCCTATTCCGCTCCCCCTTCTGCAGGCACCTCCGCATCTCCGCCGCCTCGACCCCGCGTTCCCCGGCGCCGAGTATCCCCCGACTGCCGCAGCCGCGCCGTGTTTCGACGGCTACGGCGGCCGCGGCGACTTCGGGGCTTATACTTCCAGCCCGCAGCGCTTCGACGGCGCGTGTCGCGTTTCCCCTCCGCAATACGGAGGCGTTGGCGCAGGCCGCATGGGCGGGACCCCGCATGTGTATGCAGCGGGCGGAGGGGGCAGCGGGGCAGAATGGCCGGGCCATCAGTTCGGCAGCGACCCGGGTAGGGGAAGGCGGAGCTTGGACGGGGGTACTGCGCGCATGGGCATGGGGGCGATGAGGGACGCGAATGCGGCCGGCGAACTCCGCGAAATGGCAGGCGTGGGCAGCATGCGGACAGGACAAGGCGTGTTCACATCGCGGTCGTACGACGAGCAGAGGAACCGCGAAATGTACGGCGAGAAGCCCGGGGCAATGCGCGGAGCCGTGTGCGCGGATGGCATAGGTAGCGAGGGAAGCTGGCGGAGCGGGGGCGAGTACTACCCGGGCGAGAGGGAGGCGGAAGGGCGAAGCGGCGGCGGGAGCCATCAGAGCGCGCTGTCGCTGAAGGAGGAGCTCGCGGCGCTCGACGGGGGCGGCGATGGCGCGCACGACGAAGCGCCTCTGCGGAGCTCCCAGCAACCCAACTCCGACGAAAGCTGGGTGCGCGTGTGAGAGGGGTGGCGGAAAGTGGGGATTGGAAACCGTAGGAAAGGGGGGAAAGGGGTTGGATGGGGAAGCGGGTATCAAACGGAGAAACGGATAATGAGACAGGAGATGCAGCGATTCTGATAGTGTCGCGCGTCGCTATACCTCTCGATACGAATCGTGCTACACAGCACAGGAGATGTGCGCAATACAGGAACGAACTACACTTAATCAGGCTTTAGGGTATAGCACATTACAGGATTTGGAAAGCACTACGGAAATTACAGTGGCATGTTTCATTTTTATGCACAACCAAGAACAATTGAACTGTAAAGTTTGTTCATAGCACCAACCACGCCGCACTACCCCAACACTGGTACGTTGCACAGTACGCCCCATTGTCGTGCCGCATGGCCTCATTGGCCATATCTTTTTTCCCTCCCCCTTTCTCCCCCCCCCACACCCACCCTCTCCCTCCCCCTTTTTCCCCCATATATGCAACCACTTTCAGAACCTACCATTCAACCCGTCATGCGAATACCCTCAAAGCAACCAGTTCAAATACCACCCTAAACACTCCACCAACGTCACTGCAGATTCTGGTGCTTACTTGAGTGCCGACTTCTCCATCTACTCCTCCACCTCCCTCTCCCTCCCATTCCGCTCTCGCCACCCAACAACTGGCTTTCCTCCTGGCAGCAGTGGGGTGTGGGGGGGATCCGTGGTGGCAGAGAGTGATGCAGGTAGTGTGATGGGCGCTGGGGGGGCGGGAGCAGGCGGCGATTGTCGTCTTTTTACGCAAGAGCAGCTGGCGAGGGCAACGGACAACTGGAGCCCGGCGAATCAACTCGGCAAGGGTGCCTTCGGCACGGTGAGCTCAGGGATATAATACTTAAATGGTGTTTAGGAAGAGTGTTTTAAAGGATGGTGAAAGAGCTAGCAGTAACACAACAATTTTACGTGTGATTTGAGGCGGATGAGTAACATGCCTCATTGCCTCCCCTGCGCCGTTTTTCTCTCCCCCCTGTCAGGTGTATCGGGGCCGGGTGATGGGGTGTGAGGTGGCAGTGAAGCGGCTGGAGGGCAGCAGCTGGCAGGGCCCGGACGAGTACATGACGGAGGTGGAGGTGCTGAGCCGCATGCGCCACCCACACATCGTGCTGCTCATGGGCCACTGCCCCGACGCCATGTGTCTCGTCTACGAGTATCTGCCAGGTGGCTCCCTGCAGGACCACCTCAAGCCCACCGCCGGGCGGCGGCCTTTGTCTGTGGTGGAGCGGGTGCGGGTGGCGTCGGAGGTGGCGTCGGCGCTGCTGTTCCTGCACCACCACGACCCGCCCATCGCCCACCGCGACTTAAAGCCCGACAACGTGCTGCTGGACGCCAACCGCGGGTGCAAGCTGGCGGACGTGGGGCTGGCGCGGCTGATCGCGGAGGACGACGCCACCACCACGCGTGTGCGCGGCACCGTGGGGTACATCGACCCCGAGGAGGTGCTCACCTTTGAGATCAGCGTGCTGTCCGATGTGTATGCCCTCGGGCTCATCATGCTGCAGCTGCTCACGGGGGAGCCGGGCATCAAGAGCCTGCACAAGCGCATCAAGCCCTTCCAGGACGCCCTCGACTGCTACTGGGAGCAGGGGGGTGCTGTCGGCGGCAGCAGCAGCAGCGGCAGCCCCATGGTGCAGGCCGTGGCAGCGCTGGTGTCAGATCACCTGGACGTCTCGGGCGGCGAGTGGCCGCTGTCCGTTGCTTGCCAGCTGGCAGAGTGGGGCCTGCGGTGTGCCGCCCGGCAGCGGGCGTGCCGCCCGGATCTGGCGGGGGAGCTGCAGCCGGCGCTGCATGGGCTGGTGGAGCAGATGGAGGCTGGGGAGAGGCAGCGGCAGCAGAGCATTGAGGACCAGTTTGTGTGCCCGCTCTCACATGTATGTGATGCTGTCAACCCTGCCACTTTCCACCTGTGCTCGTGTCCCTTTTTTGCCCCTCTCTCTTCCCCTCTTTCCTCGTTCTCTGGCCCCGCTCCCATTTTTTCAAGATCCCTCGCGCACTCTCCCTCGCCCCCGTTTCCTTCTCCCCTGTTTCCTTCTCCCCCTCTCCAGATGAGAATGACTGACCCAGTAGTAGCAGCAGATGGCTTCACCTACGAGCGCAAAAGCATAGAGGAGTGGCTCAAGACAAATGACACATCACCATCCACTTATGAACCATTGCCACATAAATACCTCACACCCAATCATTCACTGCGCATGCTGTTGCAGTAAAAGCTTTTGGAGTTAGTTGGATCGGTACAAAATGAAGAGCTGCGTGTTTCTTGGTTTGTTGGTTTGCCGCATTGTTGCTTGTGTGATAAGTGCTTCATTTCATTTTATTTGTGCATTGCCCTTGTGTAACGCGTTGTTTCGCCCGACTTCATTATCACCACTGACGACGACGAATCATGAACATGGACCCTCAAGTTTTGCATCCCTGGATTTCGCGTCGAATCGCAGTCACAACTCGCACGTGCGACCCTAACAGCGAGGGCGATTTAGCGACGCGTACCAGCCCCAAGAGCGCGACGACATCCAAACCGAACCAATCAGGGCCATTCGTTGGTGGGGAGCGAAACAGCCCATGTTCATTCGCCCGCAACGCTATCCATCCAGCACCCCTCTGTCTCACCAAGCCGAACCCCACCACGCCGTGCGGCGTCTTTCTATATCCCTTAGAAGCTGACTTCACCGCTCTTGCCTCGAACACTTCTACATTCGTTTGTCCCTCCGCACCAGTTGCCTGGTGATTGTTCTCTCCGCCATCGAGATCCTTTTCCTCTCTTTTCCTGTCTAGCTGTAAATGCTTGTTCCACTGCATGTAGTAGCTAATGAGCTCAACCGTAGATTCTAGAACTCCATCCTAGTTGTTGTACAGCGGTAGTTACCAAACTCTACTGGCATTTGCGCACGCGTCGTTTCCAGAGTTCGTCCTATTTTCGTTTACTTCCTCAGCCCACCATGCCCGCATCGCGTCTACTCGCGCCCCGCGCGCCCTCCGCTCTCGCCGACCTCACGGCAGTGATGCGGATTCACGACGCACCTGCCGCAGCTGCAGCCTCCTATTTATCTCCAGGCAGCGTGGTGCCTTTTCCGTACGGCTTTGGGGGCGGAATTGGCGAGCGCGGTGTCAGCAGCTCCTCGCGGTGCGGCTGCCACCAGCAGCGCAGCTGCCGCGCTAGGCGGCACGCTCGACTGCTCGCAGCGCGCACACGTAAAGTAGTCATCGCGCGAGCCGCCATTCGCTCTGCTTCCCCGCCTCCCTCTAGTCCTTCCGCTTCCGCTGGCCGCGTTCACGCCACCGTTGCTGCAGGCGCCGCCGCGACCGTGGAGGCGCAATCTGCGGCCAGCGCGGCTCTTCCAACCGTTGCAATCCCCACAGTTCTGCCACGTGGCATCGAGAAAGACAAAGAAGTCGTGTTGCTCGCAGAAAGTGCGGCGAAAGGGGAGGACGGAGCTGCATCGCGGGGGGTGGTCGCATCAGCGGTTGGGGAGCGAGCGGAGAGCGCTGGTCGCACGGTGACGAAGGCGACAACTGCGACTTCGATGATGACGACGACGACGACGATGCGGAGGAAGAGGACAACGGGCCCCGTAGTTCTGCATGCTGCTGACGGTGAGCGGCGCGGAGATGGCGGTGAGGAGCGCGAGAATGGGGGCGAGAGGCGCGGGGATGGGGTGAGAGGCGCGAGAATGGGGAAAGCGACTCGGGAGCGTAACGCCAGCAATGGTCGCAATGGCGTGTGGTTTCCGTCAAGCAGACAAGGGATGCCTATCACAGTCGTCAATGCCTTCGCGCCCCGTGCCACACCCATACGCCCCTCTCTGCCTCGTGTCCCCCCACTTCTCTACCCAAGCCTCCCCCACCCCACCCTCGCGCGCTCCTCGCCCCCCTCTTCCCCCCTCTTTCCCCCTCTTTTTCCCCGCCAGTGCAGCGCGACGGCAGCGTCATCCTGCGCTTCGCCCCTCTGCCCGACCCCCTCGCGCCCACCGCGCACGCCCTCAGCCCTGCCCCCGCAGCACCACGGGCTGAGCGGGACAGCATTGGGGCGCCCAGGGGGGGCGGGGAGACGCCGCCAGGAGGAGGCGCGGCGGAGGTGCGGGCGGACGCGGGGGTGGTGGCGTTCGTGACGGCGTGCACAAGCGAGTTCAGCCGCGAGGTGCCCGACGCACTCATTGAGGAGATCGTGGGGCTGCCGCTCCGCCTCACCCCGTGAGTGCTGCAGCTCCGCCCCACCCCGTGACAGTTGGCGCATGGGGCTGTGCATCGCTCCACCAGCCACAGGCCGACTGCCCCATCTGCCCTCTGCCCCCACCACCGTCCACCCCTCTGCCCTGTTCGCCACACCTTTCGTGCACCTGGCTCCTCGTTGCTCAGTTATATCTCCTGAAGTGTTTCGTCCGTTTCTCCACACTCATGCCCATGTTGTCTCGCAATTGATATCTCCCCCTCTCCCCTGTTTCTCCACCCTCCAATCAGAGTGGACCACATGGCAAAGTGGGTGGCCATCTCAGCGCACCACACTGTCGCCGCAATCAACCAAGTCATCGACCTGCCAGCCTCCGCCCTCCACCACGGCTCGCTTCCCTCCCTGCTGCACGTGCTTGGGCTGAGCAAGCCTCTCCTGCCTTCCGCCCCCTCTTCCTCGCCTTCCAGTGCACCTCCTGTGGTGGCCCCAACGGCACCATTCCAAGGTGGTCGACCCACACCTCCACCACCCGTACCAGTGTCTGCAGCAGCAGCCCTGCCAGCCCAGCATGCCCCTCCCTCCGCAGCTGCCTCTATTGCTGTCACCACCATCACAGGTGTTGTGCTGGCAGGCCTGGTTCAGTTCCTGGCCTCATTCGCAGGTCTGGTGGGACGTGTGCCGGGCGGCAGCAGTGGTGTGGGTCAGAGCAGGCTGCTGTGGAACCTTCCAGCAGCGACGGTGCTGTTGCTGGTTGCGGCAGTGAAGGTGTGGGCGGCATGGTGGCATCAGCACCACAGGCAGCAGGTGGGTGCAGCTGTTTAAGCAAGGGGGTCGTAGTTCCAATGGTGTGCACTTTGGGAGAAGAAAGCACAGGTAAAAAGGGCAAGCGGATACAGGCGTGTAGATAAAATGAATCAGTTAGGCAGAAGGTAGATGCAGGTGGGGAAAGGGAGAGGAGCAAGTGGCAGGGAGAGAGGAGGGATTGGGGAGGAGGGAGTGCGGAAAGAGAGGAGAGGGAGAGGTAGGGAAGGAGCCAATGGGGGGGGGTAAGTTGACATCCATATCCTGTTGTGTGTGTGTTTCTAGTGTGATTGTGTGTGGATTTGCGTGTGATTTGTACATATTCTAATATATATTTGATATATTTCGAACAAGCAGATTTTCCACAATAAACTGTTTCGGTTCTCTTCCTTTCGTGAGCTGCCAGACAGCTGTCTTCTATCGGAGCTGTCATTACGAAGGAACAACTAAACTAATCTTTTGACAGTTGTTGACGTTGATGAACGAGTGCCCCCTTTTGTTGGTCAGTTCCACAATTGTACACACCCTCGCAGGGTGAACAAGGGGATTGTACCCATCGGTGTGGCACATGGAGCAGCTCTCGTGGAGGCTGACAGGCTGGGCTAGCATGAGGGGCCATACCCGAACCCACATCCTTCGGGGGCAACCCAACCAGCCTTTGCGCCTCTACAGAGTTTTTGACAGCTTTTGAATGGTCTTGTGTGGGGCGACTTCCTTCAGCGGTTTGGGATGGAACACAACACGCTATCTGTCGTTTAGTGATCTGCCAGCTGGTTCTGGCTGGAGGGGCCACACCTCGCACACGCCCCTGACCATTCGTTGTGAGCGCATCTGTTCGTTTCCAACTGCCATTACCAGTCTGGGCAATGGGCCTGCCAGCGAGGGTCGTGTTACGGAGATCCCGTTTTTTTGTTCCCGAAGCACCCAGTGGCTGGCTGGGTTATGTTTTGTTTTCTACATCCTCAAGACCCTTTAAACGGTACAGTGCTTGCTTTACGAGTACTCGGTGGTTTCTTCCCAACCTATCCGCCACAATGACCGAGAATGGAAACGCAATACACCCTGTTTCGAGACACACTGACATTCGCCATATTGACAAACCGGTTGTACTGACATCAATGCCTCCAAATTGGTCCCAGAACATACCGTATAAGCACTTTTGTCGCACGAAACCGAACTCAAAAGCACGTTTTTTTCATAAACCGTTGTCTACCGTTCTCCTGAAGTGCATTTCGGTTGCAAACAACAGCCCGCTGAATCCAAGCACACGTGCGCACTGTAGCCGGGGCTCCCGATTGTTCAAACGTCGAGAAACAGGGTGTAGTGTTCGGAAAGTTTTCCACCGTCCAGAACCAGGATTCGGTTGGTTGACTCTCCGGGGGAAAGGAAGGGAAGGAAAGGAAGGGGCGCTCGGGAGGTTGACTCTCGGGAGCCAGCCAAGCCGAACAGAACAATCGAGGGGTGTGTTTGCAGCACAGTAAGTAAGCTCGGGCACATTTGTACAAATGTGTTCGGCGGCACTCCACTCTGCTCCACTCATCCCGTCAGTTGTCTTCCCATCGCAAGACCTTCAGTTCCCTCAAACTCAACACCCAACATTCTGCAAAGGAATGCCTCTCACTCCTCAACCGCCTCGCAGGTCAACCTTAGAATCCTATGTGCAATAGGTTCATGGGCCGGCGCAGAGAGTTTTTCGTACATGTGCTCACACTGAAATAGAATCGACACACGATACGGAATTATCCAGCGACCACCAGTAGCAATCAATCACAGCATGGCGTCTGTCAGAGTAGCCGCCGACCCCCGTCAGCAATTCACGCAGTATGAAATCGACGAGCTTTTATCGCGTATATCATCGGGAGCCAGCAGCAACGCTGTGGACGCGATCATGGCGTCGGGAGCGGCGCGGCATTTGGCAGTGCGGCTCCTCACAGGTGGAACTGTCGTGGACGAGCCGCGTCCGCACAGCGCGGCGGCTGGCGGGAGGAGGACGGGCACGAGGTCGAACAATACGGGGCGGCCAGCGGGGCCCGTGCCGCAATCAATCTCGTGGGAAGGCCTGTCCTCTTCCCCTTCCCCGCGTTTTGCTCACACGGCGCGCTCCCCGGCTGCTCGAGTCAATTTCCTGGACACTTCGGACCCCGCAGAGCTTCGGATGAATAATTCCGCCTCGCGGAGACAGGCCGATGCAGTCAATTCTCTGAATTCGCGAAACACTGGCAGATCCGACTCGCCTTCCGCAATGCAGCGCGCTCGATCGGAGTCGCCGGCGCAGTTGTTGGAATCTCCCCGTTGCGGCACGCCGTCTGGAGTTTCCAGCTCTGGATTTCCCGCAGAACAAGTCTCGCGTAGGAAGCTGCCAGGAAGGTCGTTCTCGGCCCAATCTGAGCGGCCTCGCTCGAGCGGCCGCGTCGACGGCTGCAGGCGCGGCGCTGAAAGCACCTCTCCGGGGCTGATCAGTCCGCTGGACTTGCGGCGGCACGCAGGGTCGGAACGCGCTGAGCATTCCACGGGAGCGCGCGCGGCGCAGGGAGAAGCGGGCAGAGTGGGCGATCTGAGGCGCAACGTGCTTGAAAAATCGCTTTCTGACAGGCCGGAGCGCCCCTTGACGGCCGCGGGGAGGTGCGGCAGCGGCGGCAGGAGACTGAGCAGCGGGCTCGGGCGGCAGACAGTAGGAGACGAGCGCGGAAGGAAGGGGAAGGAGGCGGGGGTCTGGGCGGTGTGCGATAGGCTGATGGCAGAAAACGACAAGAGCACGACGCCGAGAGAGGGCGGTGCGGGGAGCCCGAGGGGTAACGCAGGGGAACAGAGACGGACAGGTTTGAAGGAGGTGCGGGGAGGTGACGTAAGGGAGCATAGTGCACACGGCGACTGCTGCAAAGCGCAGGAGATGCTGACGCGGCAGGTGGACGGGCTGACGCGGCAGGTGGAAGAGCTGACTCACACCAACGCGCAGCTGAGGGAGATGCTGCAGGTGCGGTCGGGGGAGGTGCAGCGCGCGGAGGAGGCGCTGAAGGTGGCGCAGGGGGAGCGGGACGCCCTGGCGCAGGAGATGGAGGCCGCCCTGCACACCTGGATGGCCCCCACGCCCAGAGCCGCCACGCCTGGGGCGGATGTGACTAACACGAGCGTGACAATAGAGGAGCATGCGGCAGTGGTGGGGCGGGTGGCAGCAGTGGAGAGGGAGAACCAGGAGCTGTGGGCGATGCTGGAGGGGCTCAGCGCACAGAGGGAGGCGGAGCTCAGGCAGACCGAGGGGCTGCGCATGAGGGTCAAGTGCATGGCAGCGGCTGCTGGCAGCCCGGCCAGCACAGGCAAGAATGGTGGCGGGTCACCTGATGGTGGAGCTTCCCCTTCCAGAAACCATGGCTCCAACACGACTTCGGTCAATAGAGCACCCTCGGCTTCCCGGTTGCCTGGTCACAGGCACCAAAGCTCACTGCACTCAGTACAGTCGGTGCCTAACCCAGCAATCCTTTCTCCCTCTTCTCCAATTAATGCGAGACGGCGCTTCCCTACGAGCGCCTCTGTCCCGGGTCCAGTGCAGGATCATGGTCACAATAACGCGAAGTCCCAGAGGCTTGTGGTTGAGGGATCCTCTCTTAGTGTTGGCTCGAAGAAGAAAGTCTGGTTCGGGCAAGATTGATACTACCGTAAATCTACATACACCCTGACCTGGCTCATATTTCATTCTTTCATAACTAGTTCAGTTACGGTATTGGCAACAAATCAAACCGAAAGCTCGTGTTCGCAACATTTCGATCCTCATATCGCAGAGCGTTGAAGCTCGTCATTTCACAACCAATCAAGCAGTGGACGGTGGGAACAGGCAATCCACGCCCACCGTCGCTGCTGCTGAACTTCAGCAGTTTCTTCCTGCACAAATCGTCATTTTGTTGTGTCGCCGCGCGCTGCGTCTTAGGCTGAGTCTTCTTTGCCAGATCCTCGCTTCTTCACAAGCTTGTCCAAAAGCGCAGCGAGAACTCGCCATGGACAGTGGCGCTGTTCACAGCAGCTGTAAATCTTGGTTCATACGAGCGACTTCTTGTGTGCGCTATGCGTGTACTTTTTTTTATTATCTACTCGTTCTCGCGGTACTACCATCTTTGACGAGTCAACGATGGCTTCTTGCCGACTCGGTCCCGCGCTACTTCTCTTCCTGGCCTCCATGATCGTGACGCTTCCGCCGATTGCAGCCAACGCATGGGATTTTGGCCGGCATGCGGGGGAAGCGATGCGCGCGCTATTGAGCCTCCCCCAGTACAGCTCGTCAGTTCCCATGCTGCAAGCAATACGTCAGTCCCAGCGCTCGTCCCTCAAGCAATACCAGTACAGTCAAAAGCTAGCCACCGCATGCTTTTTAACAAAAACGAAAAACCCTTGCGTTCTTCATCCGCGATGGTGTTTCTGGCTGTGGGTTACATATTAATTCAACCCCTAGCTTGATTCCTCCCCCCCACCTTTCGTCCCCTGATGTGTCCGATCCAGTCAGCACCATGTCGGAGGCGAGCGCGAACTCGTCGGGTTTCAACCTCTCAGTGACCCCTGTGACGCTTCTAGTGCCTGTCAACCCCAACCAGCTCTGCCGCTCCCTCAAGGGGTTCAAGGCGCGTTCACTCCTCCGCCTCCTCGCGTTCCACATCGTCAAAGGGCTCTACACGCAGGAGAGGTTGACAGCTTTGCCTCGCGGCGCCAGAATGCGCACCTTCTTTCGCCACCACTCGATTCGTAAGGTCAATGGGCCGTTGCTGCCGGACTCGGCCCTTCTCTCTGGCTATCCTCCCCTGTGGAAGAGGCTGGGCGGAATATTCCAGAGGAAGAAGAAGCCGGGGAAGTTGTGGGAGCGGGTGCTGCCTGTTCAGGTCCTGCTGTTTGATGTCTACACTACACCTTTCTTCACCGTTCACATTGTG
The DNA here is from genome assembly GCA_948144175.1 of Closterium sp. NIES-65. NCBI lineage: Eukaryota > Viridiplantae > Streptophyta > Zygnematophyceae > Desmidiales > Closteriaceae > Closterium > Closterium sp. NIES-65. The sequence goes on along the minus strand of CANXME010000607.1, from coordinate 8,123 downwards.
TCTGGATTAATACTCACATGGGGGTTGGCATGAAGCATTGGGGTTGGCATGAAGCATTGGGGCGTGTGCGAATGGGATTAATACTGCATTCTACTCATCCAGTTGTTGGACTTCTCACAATGTGTCTTAAAGGCTGGGAAATGAATATAGTCATCTCAAAAACACTTACTTTTCTCAACCGTTGATTACCCAATCAACAAGCCATGTCACCGGTTTGCGAGCAAGAATCAGGGGTTTCCAGCCTGGCGAATCCCAACGCATCCCGACCAGCCCTGCGCCGACAACAGGTGGTGATGAGCAAAATGCTTCACCGCCAGCTACGGAAATACATGGTGGGCGCACCAACCAGCCTGTGGGAGCGGGAGCGACGCAGCGCCAGGTGCGACCGCCACCAACGAGTGCAGCTGGGAAGGAAAAAGGAGGACCATGGAATCAAGCAGATCTCCGTTTCGAGTGTTCCTTCGCTGCCAACTCTCGCCTTTGCACCAACTCTACCACGGAGTTCCCATTCGTAGATTCATACAGAGTACTACGATCATTGCGTAGGTAAACCGTAGTAAAGTAGGTCCGCCACGCGAGGTTCGCTAGTCAAGGGTAATATTACCTCCCTTGATAGGGTGCGTATTACTATCTCCTTGTACTTGGCTCCCGTTGTCCAATCATTCCGATATCCGTCATGGCCATCCCCTCCACGTGTCGCTCCGTTCCGCTACTGCTCTCCTTGCTCCTAGCAGTCTTTTCTTTGTCGCTAGTATCGCAGGCGACAACCGTTGCTGCCAGAAAACCAGCCCCGGGTAGCGGAGGCGGCGGCTCGCCGGTGATATCCTCGTCAGTCGCTGCGAGCGCCGTCAAAGCGCTGCTCCTATCGAAGTACAGCCAGGCCGCGCCATATCTGCAAATGCTGAGTAATTTCTTCTTCCACTTTCATTTCCCCCCTCCTCTGTTTCTTTCTGTTCCGTTCAATGGTTTGTTGATGCGGCCTCCATCTGTCCATTCTGTCCACCCCTTCCGTCGCCCTGTAAAATATCCCCTTGTGCATCGTTCCTCGCTCCCCCGCCATCAGCATTCGCTTCCAACACAAGCCGCACGTCGTTATGCCTTTCTGAGCCGGGCCCCAGCTTGTTCATTCGCTGTGACCCGTTTGCCTTCCCTCCTCCCTCCGTCGTTGCTGCAGTCAACACGGTCAACACAGCCAATGCCACAGTCAACGCGCCCTACACGCTGCTGGTCCCACTAGAGGCGCTAGACTACTGCACGACCATCAAGAAGTACCCCTCGCAGCAGCTCTTGCCCCTCATGGCCTATCATATAGTGAAAGGCCGGTTCACCTACAGCGTGATGAATGGTTTTAAGAACGGAAAGACGTTGAGCACTATATCAGGGCGCTCCTTAACGAGAGTAACAAAAAAGTTTGTGCCTTTGGTGATTGTGGAGGGGCAGGCAAATGACCAGGCCGTAGTGCTGGCAGGTGACGTGTACTCAACCAAGACCGTCACTGTCCACATCATCAGCAAGATGCTGAAACCATGGAGCACGTGAGGGTTCCTCTGGTCGGGTAGGGAGCATACGCAGCAGGAGAGGGACGCATTGTACGGGATGGAGAATGAGGTGAAGTTGGAGAAACTGAATGTATGTCTCAGCTCGAGCCGCCAGAAAGCATCACAGTGGCTTTTGCCCCTTTGCATGAATGCAATGAATGCAAGGTTGCTTGTGGCAAGCTGGTGGTGAGTCCAGCCACCACAAGCACTGCTATACAACAGATACAAGATGATCAATTCACGGTAATGGGATGTGCCTGGCACACACAATGAAGTTATTTGAAAGTGTGTAACACTTTCTAAAAATGTATATTTCGAAAGCGAAGCTGCTTGTAATGCAGCAATGGCAACGGCGAAGTGCTCTACGCTCTTCGCCAACTATATAGCAGGGGGTGGAGGCCATTTGGCCTCCACCCCCGTCTTCGTTTGAAATTTCAAATGTCATTCTCGTCCGACGACTTGGCGCTTCCCGTTTTCCTCAGTTTCTCAATTCTCTCATAAAATAGTAGGCATCAACTCAATTGACATGGCACAACGTGTTTCAGAAATGACTTGCGGGCGCACCCGTCCGCACAATAGGCGCGCTTGTTGGGGCTAATAAAGCTACAGCGCCACTGGCGCACGTGGCGACGAAATCGCCACAAGCGCGCGTGGCGACGAAATCGCCACAGGCGCGCGTGGCGACGAAACCGCCACAGGCGCGCGTGGCGAAGCAATCGCCACAGGCGCTCGTGGCGACGAAATCGCCACAAGCGCGTGTGGCGACGAAAACGCCACAGGCGCGCGTGGCGACGAAAACGCCACAGGCGCGCGTGGCGAAATCGCCAGTGGCGCACGTGGCGTAAAAATTGCCAGCGGCGCAAGTGGCGCCAGTGGCGCTCATGGCGCCGAAATGGTCAAAATCGCCACTGGCGCACGTGCCTACGACATCGCCAATGGCGTGCAATAACCAGGGGCTCGTCCAGCGGCAGTCGGCACCAGCAGGCTGGCGAAATCTCCAGAGACAAACTGGCATGACATATGCTCTTCTGCTGCTGACATTGTCAGCGGATAACTTATTACCTTGCATATGTTTCCACCGTTTCTTCGTACGTATCTTCGATTTTTGTTTGTCTTCGTTTTTCTCTCGTGTTATTTATTACCTCTGATCCCAGTAAATCGGTGCAAGGCAACTACCATAGCTTTGGGTCGCCATGAGAGACCATCGGCGAAGAAAGACTGCGGCAAACAATTGGCACAACCCCATGCGCTCCCGTGCGGTGCTGGCCAGCGAGCTCCCCAGGGGGAAGGAGGACCGGTGGGTCCTGTGCGGTGCTGGCCAGCGAGCTCCCCAGGGGGGAGGAGGACCGGTGGGTCCTGTGCGGTGCTGGCCAGCGAGCTCCCCAGGGGGGGAGGAGGACCGGTGGGTCCTGTGCGGTGCTGGCCAGCGAGCTCCCTAGGGGGGAGGAGGACCGGTGGGCCCTGTGTGGTGCTGGCCAGCGAGCTCCCCAGGGGGGAGGAGGACCGGTGGGTCCCTTTCTGGCCTGTGGGCCATTTGTAGGGTAGATTCATGGTTGTGCAATTTAGTTACACTTCTCACACACCTTAGGCTTTGAAAGCCTTCAATTGCAAGGTCCGGATGGGGTCACACTTGAGTTGGTTGATTGAACAATGTTGTGGTGAGTTTGAAATGGTGCTCAAGTCTAGCAGATAAAAAAAAAAAAAAAAAAAAAAAACAAATGCACACACATACAAAGGGCTCAAACGCCGGCAGATTTACCGTATCCGGATACAGATGCATGCACTCTTCGTAATGTGAGCACGGTTGTGATTGCTACAAGGGTTGGGCTCCTACAAGCATCACATCCATCATCACACAAAACACCAATGCCCGTTACCCGAGTCCTCTTATACTGCTTGGGAGTTTGTGACCGAAGCTCACATGTCAGCCGACTCTCATAAATCAACATTACTGTGCTACACTCGGGGCAACACTTCATCCAAGGCAACAGCAGAGAATACAGCATCACCATCAACATCGGTGCCAGCCTCTCCTTCGTGCGTGATTGGACCTCCACCGACATGTCATCGCATAAGCCACAAACAACCTTTACCATCTCGTTAGCATGACCTCTTCTCATGTCTCAGAAGACCCATTTGAAACGAAGCTCGTTGCCATTGCGAACACGAGAAAGCAAGCTTTCTAAATATGAAGTTTTTTGAAAGTGTGTAACACTTTCTAAAAATGTATATTTCGAAAGCGAAGCTGCTTGTAATGCAGCAATGGCAACGGCGAAGTGCTCTACGCTCTTCGCCAACTATATAGCAGGGGGTGGAGGCCATTTGGCCTCCACCCACGTCTTCGTTTGAAATTTCAAGTGTCTTATTTCCCACCCACCCACCCTAGCAAAAATTGCATGTTGTAACTTGTAATGTAGGTACCATATCTAAGTAGGACGAGAATGTTGTAATGCCCATTTGAAACGAAGCTCGTTGCCATTGCAAACACAAGAAAGCAAGCTTTCTAAATGTGTGGCTTTGATGGCACATCCACAATTGATGCCCAAAATTGATAGTGAATCGAGCATATTATCCACAGCTTGGATGCATTCCAGTGTTAAACCAGGCCGTACACTGGTCGCCGTAGGCTCCACTGGGTACCCTCAGGAAACGACCCAGTGAAGCCCAGTGGACGGCGCAACCAGATGGCCTCGTGAAGGCTACCCTACAAGAAAGCTGTCGAGAAGTCGAGGGAGTGCAGTTCGTAGTCACGCTGAGCTGCAACGTGTAGCAACACCCGAAAAGTGGTCATCTTCGGGGTGGGGGAGAAGGTCTGAAAGAAGTCGACCCCCTCACGCTGACTGAAGCCTCGAGCAACGTAACGTGCCTTGAAGACAGGCGGAGAACCCGGCGACCGCTTCACCCTGAAAATCCACATGCCACTGACGGTGTTCGCCCCAGGTGGGGGAACCTCGTCGGCGTAGGTGCCTGTGGACTTCCAGGAAGCCATCTCTACGTCCATGGCTGTCTGCCACTGAGAGGAGTACTCACCCGAAATCGCCTCCCTGTAAGAGCGCGGGGTGGGGATGTCAAGTGCATCCGGGTCTCCCTCAGGGGCAAGCAGCATGGTCGCGTGATGGGGTGAAGCGGCAGCAAGGCACTCCATCTCCTCCTGTCTGTGCTCAAGAACGTCACACCCAAGGGCAGTGTAGCCAAGAGCAGTCTCACCCCCGACGAACGGAGGACAGGCAGGGACAGGGTTAGAGACAAGACTCGCAAGGTAGTCAAGGCGGTACACAGCAGCAAAGTCAACGAGCTCAGCTACTAGGGCAGACACAACAGGAGACGAGAACGTAGGGTCCGTCACAACCGTAGCAAGAAGGCGAGTAACAGTTGGACTGGACGCACGAGCAAGGTCAGACAGAGGGTCAGCAACGTCAGGCAAAGAGGACGCAGGAGGTAACGGTAGGACAACACGCTGAGGAACAGAGGAAGGACGGAGTGTCATATCGTAAGTGCCGGGGACAGCCGGAGCACGCTGACGACGAACACGAGTAACACGAGCACGGACAGCAGCTCTAGGCTCAGGCTCAAGGTCAAAGCTAGACTCAGGCTCTCGACGCTCAGGGGTGGAAGCACGAGTCTCAGGCTCTCGACGCTCAGTCAGGGACTCTGACACCGCGGTGTAAGGAGCAGGAGCAGGCAGTGGGGAGTGCGGTAGCAGCGGCGGCTATGACTGGTCCGTCGGTGGACACAGCAACGAAGGAGTAGTACCTGCCATAGGGAAACCAGTAGCACCTGGCTGAAGATTGAGAAGGTGGCAAAGAGCACCAGTAGCTCCACCAGGACCTCCAGCACCTCCAGCACCTCCAGCCCCAGCAGCTCCAGCTCCTCCAGCACCAGCAGCTCCAGCAGCTCCACGACCTCCAGCACCAGCAGTACCTCCAGTACCTCCAGCACCAGCAGCTCCACCAGGACCAGCAGCACCTGCAGCTCCCCGACCTCGAGCACCAGCAAGCACCTCCAGTACCTCCAGCACCTCTAGGACCTCCAGCACCAGCAGCACCTCCAGGACCTTCAGCACCGGCAGTACCTCCAGTACCTCCAGCACCAGTAGCTCCAGGTCCTACTGTAGGAGCTCCGATGACACCAACACCAGAAGGACTCGCAGCACCCCCAGAGTCAGCACCCGAACTCGCAGCACCCCCCAGAGGCAGGACCCTCGGTTTCAGCACTCGCAGGCTCAGTACCCTCAGTCGCAGCACCCCCGGTCTCAGTACCCTCAGTCTCTGCTCCAGTATCCACAGCAGCAGGCTGCAGAGGCGGCAAAGACGGCAGAGGTGGGAACCCGGGAGGTGTAGCCAGACAAGGAGAGCGGGCACCCCTGGACCTCACCACCCCCAGCCCCAGCTCCAGTAGTCTCAGCTCCAGAGTCCACAGCAGCAGGCTGCGAGGCGGCGAAGACGGCCGTGGCGGGAAACCCAGGGGGGTCTTTAAGCGAGGAGTGGTACCAGGAAGAGAGGTGCGGCGAGTGGTCGCCGTGTCGTCGGCGACGGCGTCACCCCCCCTCAGTTGAGTCAGAGGAGTCAGAAGAGATCTCAACTGGCTCATCCAAGGGGGGTGGGTCTACCTGGGACACACCTGAGGGAGCAGGACCCTATGGGGGAAGGGGGGTCTACCGGGGGGGGGGACTGGTACCAGGAAGAGAGGTGCGAGAGGGACCGGGTGGGACGCGTGCGGGTGAAGTCAGTAGTAACAGACCGACTCGTCAAAGGTGACATCCTGAGAGGACAGAACACGACGCGAGGCAGGGTGGTAGAACTGCCAGGGTGGAGCGTCGGTGGGGAAGCCCAGGAAGACACAGCAGAGAGTGCGAGGGGAGAGCTTGCTCGCTTTGGTATCGCGAACAAGGGAGAGCGCGCCCCAGACCCGAAACGACGACGCATCACCAGGCTGTCCCGTCCAACGGAGTGTGGGCGAGGTCTCTGGAGCAGAGACACGGGGCCAGAGGTTGAGCTGATGCGCGGCGTATCGGACCGCAAACGGCCACAGGAAATGGGGAGCAGCCACATGGATCATGGAGGTACGAGCAGCCTCCATGATCAGGCCAATGCGACGCTCAGCGATCCTATTTTGCTGCGGAGAGGCTGGAAGCGTGAACGACTGGGCGATGCCCTCATCCTCGCAGAACCGTCATAAGGACGCGAGAGGAGAACTCACCACCCCTGTCAGAGTGTAGACGGAGGACTGGGAAAGTCCCGCCGAAACCGCTCGCGCAGCTGGTGACGAGTAGCACGGATCCAGGGGATCAAGACACCACTGACATCCGCCTTGCGCCGCAAAGGGAAGACTGTGGTGTAGCGTGTGTAGTCGTCAACCACTAGCAGGAAGTAGCGCTCCTGGTCCGTTCCACTGACGGGGGCCGGGCCCAACACGTCCATGTGGAGAGTCTGCAGAGGAGCAGTGGTCGGAGGAAACTCGGAGGAGTGAAGGGAGCGGCGCGTTGCCGCCCCTCGACGCAAGGAAGGCACGGCGGCGCAAGTGAGTGCGGGGGAAAGGGGGGCAGGTTCTCAGGGAGGTCAGGTGACCAGGAGCCGGGAGTGCATGCGCCGCAGACGCTGCAAGGAGGGGTGACCAAGACGGTGGTGCCAGCGCTGAGTCTCGCTGCGTGAGTACTCGGCACGAGCAAGACGCAGCTAACTGCCCTGACGCAGACGCTCGACTCGACGTAGCTACCTGACCTTACTCAGCCACCTGTGCAGACGCAGTGGTCAGTGTGTACAGACTGGACCCAGGCTGTCGAGTGAACGTAGCAGCCAGGTGACGGCCAGTCCGGGAGCACGTACAGATCGCCACACGCTGCCCTCCAGGAATAAAGGTATCAACCCAGACATCCTGAATGGCAGCGTTGCTCACCAAGTTCGTCGAGAACGTGGGGAGGTGGAGACCTGACAAAGAGCCGGAGGGGACTGCTGGACAAGGGAGGACCGTGGAGGTTCTCGCAACCACTGGGCCCCCAGAGGGGTCAGCCGGTGAGACTGGGACAGGTGCTGTGAGTGGTGTGACTGTGGTGCAATGACGGAAGAAGCAACGTGACGCGCCGGAGTCAAGCGTGAAAGTGTGCAAGACCTCACCTGAGGCAGGACCTGTGGTAGTAGACGCACTAGCAACTAGAGCGTCGGTAGACTCACGGGCACCTAGAGCTGCAGCAGACTCACTAGCACCTGGGAGTGGCAGCAGACTCACTAACACCTGGAATGGCAGCAGACTGACTAACACCTGGAGTGGCAGGAGACTCACTAACACCAAGAGCAGCGGTCTTAACATAATGATAACCTCCACCACCAGGACGACCTCGCTGAATAACCCACTTACGAAGCTGCCGAGGGGGTGGGGTCGTCCGGGGAGAAGCAGTGCCCGCTGCTGTCCACCCCTGGCCGCAGCGACTGCCGGAAGTGGCCATGACAGACAGTGACTATTAGGAGTAGGTCCAGCACCTCCAGCTCCTACAGCGCCAGCAGCACCTCCTACACTCCCAGCAGCACCTCCTCCACTTCCAGTAGCACAAGTAGCAGCAGCAGCAGTAGTAACAGCAGCAAGGCGGCT
>CANXME010000606.1:0-87584 GCA_948144175.1 Closterium sp. NIES-65 | reverse complement strand
GGTTGAACACACGGTGGGTTGAACACGCGGTGGGTTGAACACACGGTGGGTTGAACACACGGTAGGTTTTAACAAACGGTGGGTTGAACACACGGTGGGTTGAACACACGGTGGGTTGAACACATAGTGGGTTTAACAGACGGTGGGTTTAACACACGGTGGGTTGAACACACGGTGGGTTGAACACACGGTGGGTTTAACACACGGTGGGTTGAACACACGGTGGGTTTAACACACGGTTTGGTTTAACACACGGTGGGTTGAACGCACGGTACGTTTAACACAATGTGGGTTGAACACACGGTGGGTTGAACACACGGTGGGTTGAACACACGGTGGGTTGAACACACGGTGGGTTGAACACACGGCAGGTTTAACAAACGGTGGGTTGAACACACGGTGGGTTGAACACACGGTGGGTTTGAACACACGGTGGGTTTAACAGACGGTGGGTTTACACACGGTGAAGTGAACGGTAACACGGTGTTGAACACACGGTGGGTTGAACACACGGTGGGTTTAACACACGGTGGGTTGAACACACGGTGGGTTTAACACACGGTTGGTTTAACACACGGTGGTTTGAACACACTGTAGGTTTAACACACGGTGGGTTGAACACACGGTGGGTTGAACTCACGGTGGGTTGAACACACGGTGGGTCGAACGCACGGTAGGTTTAACACACGGTGGGTTTAACACACGGTGGGTTGAACACACGGTGGGTTGAACACACGGTGGGTTTAACACACGTTGGTTTTAACACACGGTGGGTTGGGTTGAACACATGGTGGGTTGAACACACGGTGGGTTGAACGCATGGTGGGTTGAACACACGGTGGGTTGAACACACGGTGGGTTGAACACACAGTGGGTTTAACAGACGGTGGGTTTAACACACGGTGGGTTGAACACACGGTGGGTTGAACACACGGTGGGTTTAACACACGGTGGGTTGAACACACGGTGGGTTTAACACACGGTTGGTTTAACACACGGTGGGTTGAACGCACGGTACGTTTAACACAATGTGGGTTGAACACACGGTGGGTTGAACACACGGTGGGTTGAACACACGGTGGGTTGAACACACGGTGGGTTGAACACACGGCAGGTTTAACAAACGGTGGGTTGAACACACGGTGGGTTGAACACACGGTGGGTTTGAACACACGGTGGGTTTAACAGACGGTGGGTTTAACACACGGTGGGTTGAACACACGGTGGGTTGAACACACGGTGGGTTTAACACACGGTGGGTTGAACACACGGTGGGTTTAACACACGGTTGGTTTAACACACGGTGGTTTGAACACACTGTAGGTTTAACACACGGTGGGTTGAACACACGGTGGGTTGAACTCACGGTGGGTTGAACACACGGTGGGTCGAACGCACGGTAGGTTTAACACACGGTGGGTTTAACACACGGTGGGTTGAACACACGGTGGGTTGAACACACGGTGGGTTTAACACACGTTGGTTTTAACACACGGTGGGTTGGGTTGAACACATGGTGGGTTGAACACACAGTGGGTTGAACGCATGGTGGGTTGAACACCCGGTGGGTTTAACACACGGTGGGTTGAACACACGGTGGGTTTAACACACGGTGGGTTTAACACACGGTGGGTTCAACACACGGTGGGTTTAACACACGGTGGGTTTAACACACGGTGGATTTAACACACGGTGGGTTTAACACACAGTGGGTTGAACACACGGTGTGTTGAACACACGGTGGGTTGGACACACGGTGTGTTGAACACACGGTGGGTTGAACACACGGTGGGTTGAACACACGGTGGGTTGAACACACGGTGTGTTGAACACACGGTGGGTTGAACACACGGTGGGTTCAATACACGGTGGGTTGAACACACGGTGGGTTGAACACACGGTGGGTTGAACACACGGTGGGTTGAACACACGGTAGGTTTAACACACGGTGGGTTGAACACACGGTGGGTTGAACACACGGTGGGTTGAACACCCGGCGGGTTTAACACACGGTGGGTTTAACACACCGTGGGTTTAACACACGGTGGGTTTAACACACGGTGGGTTTAACACACGGTGGGTTAAACACACGGTGGGTTTAACACACGGTGGGTTTAACACACGGTGGGTTTAACACACGGTGGGTTGAACACTCGGTAGGTTTAACACACGGTGGGTTGAACACACGGTGGGTTGAACACACGGTAGGTTTAACACACGGTGGGTTTAACACACGGTGGGTTTAACACACGGTGGGTTGAATACACGGTGGGTTTAACACACGGTGGGTTTAATACACGGTGGGTTGAACACACGGTGGGTTTAACAGGCCGTGGGTTTAACACACGGTGGGTTGAACACACGGTGGGTTGAACACACGGTGGGTTTAACACACGGTGGGTTGAACACACGGTGGGTTTAACACACGGTTGGTTTAACACACGGTGGGTTGAACACACTGTAGGTTTAACACACGGTGGGTTGAACACACGGTGGGTTGAACACACGGTGGGTTGTACACACGGTGGGTTGAACGCACGGTAGGTTTAACACAATGTGGGTTGAACACACGGTGGGTTGAACACACGGTGGGTTGAACACACGGTGGGTTGAACACACGGTGGGTTGAACACACGGTAGGTTTAACAAACGGTGGGTTGAAGACGCGGTGGGTTGAACACACGGTGGGTTGAACATACGGTGGGCTGAACACACGGTGGGTTGAACACATGGTGGGTTGAACACACGGTGGGTTTAACACACGGTTGGTTTAACACACGGTGGGTTGAACACACTGCAGGTTTAACACACGGTGGGTTGAACACACGGTGGGTTGAACACAAGGTGGGTTGAACACACGGTGGGTTGAACGCACGGTAGGTTTAACACAATGTGGGTTGAACACACGGTGGGTTGAACACACGGTGGGTTGAACACACGGTGGGTTGAACGCACGGAAGGTTTAACAAACGGTGGGTTGAACACGCGGTGGGTTGAACACTCGGTGGGTTGAACACACGGTGGGTTGAACACACGGAGGGTTGAACACACGGTGGGTTGAACACACGGTGGGTTGAACACACGGTGGGTTAAACACACGGTGGGCTTCACACACGGTGGGTTGAACACACGGTGGGTTGAACACACGGTGGGTTGAACACACGGTGGGTTGAACACACGGTGGGTTGAACGCACGGTAGGTTTAACACAATGTGGGTTGAACACACGGTAGGTTGAACACACGGTGGGTTGAACACACGGTGGGTTGAACGCACGGAAGGTTTAACAAACGGTGGGTTGAATACGCGGTGGGTTGAACACTCGGTGGGTTGAACACACGGTGGGTTGAACACACGGAGGGTTGAACACACGGTGGGTTGAACACACGGTGGGTTGAACACACGGTGGGTTAAACACACGGTGGGCTTCACACACGGTGGGTTGAACACACGGTGGGTTGAACACACGGTGGGTTGAACACACGGTGGGTTGAACACACACGGTGGGTTGAACACACGGTGGGTTGAACACTCGGTAGGTTTAACACACGGTGGGTTGAACACACGGTGGGTTGAACACACGGTATGTTTAACACACGGTGGGTTGAACGCACGGTAGGTTTAACACAATGTGGGTTGAACACACGGTGGGTTGTACACACGGTGGGTTGAACACACGGTGGGTTAAACACACGGTAGGTTTAACAAACGGTGGGTTGAACACTTGGTGGGCTGAACACATGGTGGGTTGAACACACGGTGTGTTGAACACACGGTGGATTGAACACACGGTGGGTTGAACACACGGTGGGTTGAACACACGGTGGGTTTAAGACACGGTGGGCTTAACACACGGTGGGTTGAACACACGGTTGGTTGAACACACGGTGGGTTGAACACACGGTGGGTTTAACACAGGGTGGGTTTAACACACGGTGGGTTGAACACACGGTGGGTTGAACACACGGTAGGTTGAACACACGGTGGGTTGAACACACGGTAGGTTTAACACACGATGGTTAGAACACACGGTGGGTTGAACACACGTTGGGTTGAACACACGGTAGGTTTAACACACGGTGGGTTGAACACACGGTGGGTTGAACACACGGTGGATTGAACACACGGTGGGTTGAACACACGGTTGGTTTAACACAAGGTGGGTTGATCACACGGTGGGTTTAACACACAGTGGGTTGAATACACGGTGGGTTGAACACACGGTGGGTTGAACACACGGTAGGCTTAACACACGGTGGGTTGAACACACGGTGGGTTGAACACACGTTGGGTATAACACACGATGGGTTGAACACACGGTGGGTTGAACACACGGTGGGTTGAACACAGGGTGGGTTGAACACACGGTGGGTTGAACACACGGTGGGTTGAACACACAATGGGTTGAACACACGGTGGGTTGAACACACGTTGGGTATAACACACGATGGGTCTAACACACGGTGGGTTTAACACACGGTGGGTATAACACACTGTGCGTTAAACACACGGTGGGTTTAACACACGGTGGGTTGAACACAGGGTGGGTTGAACACACGGTGGGTTGAACACACGGTGGGTTGAACACACGGTGGGTTGAACATACGGTAGGTTTAACACACGGTGGGTTGAACACACGGTGGGTTGAACACACGGTGGGTTGAACACACGGTAGGCTTAACACACGGTGGGTTGAACACATGGTGGGTTGAACACACGTTGGGTTGAACAAACGGTGGGTTGAACACACGGTAGGTTTAACACACGGTGGGTTGAACACGCGGTGGGTTGAACACACGGTGGGTTGAACACACGGTAGGTTCAACACACGGTGGGTTGAACAAAAGGTGGGTTGAACACACGGTGTGTTGAACACACGGTGGGTTGAACACACGGTGGGTTGAACACACGGTAGGTTTAACACACGGTGGGTTGAACACACGGTGGGTTTAACACACGGTGGGATTAACACACGGTGGGTTTAACACACAGTGAGTTTAACACACGGTGGGTTGAACACACGGTGGGTTGAACACACGGTAGGTTTAACACACGAAGGGTTGAACACACGGTGGGTTGAACACACGGTGGGTTGAACACACGGTAGGTTTAACACACGGTGGGTTGAACACACGGTGGGTTTAACACACAGTTGGTTTAACACACGGTGGGTTGAACACACGGTGGGTTGAACACACGGTGGGTTTAACACACGGTGGGTTGAACACACGGTGGGTTTAACACACGGTTGGTTTAACACACGGTGGGTTGAACACACTTTAGGTTTAACACACGGTGGGTTGAACACACGGTGGGTTGAACACACAGTGGGTTGAACACACGGTGGGTTGAACGCACGGTAGGTTTAACACAATGTGGGTTGAACACACGGTGGGTTGAACACACGGTGGGTTGAACACACGGTGGGTTGAACACACGGAAGGTTTAACAAACGGTGGGTTGAACACGCGGTGGGTTGAACACACGGTGGGTTGAACACACGGTGGGTTGAACACACGGTGGGTTGAACACATGGTGGGTTGAACACGCGGTGGGTTGAACACACGGTGGGTTTAACACACGGTCGGCTTAACACACGGTGGCTTGAACACACGGTGGTTTGAACACACGGTGGGTTGAACACACGGTGGGTTGAACACATGGTGGGTTTAACACACGGTGGGTTTAACACACGGTGGGTTGATCACACGGTGGGTTGAACACACGGTGGGTTGAACACACGGTAGGTTGAACACACGGTGGGTTTTACACATGGTGGGTTGAACACACGGTGGGTTTAACACACGGTGGGTTGAACACACGGTGGGTTGAATACACGGTGGGTTTAACACACGGTGGGTTGAACACATGGTGGGTTGAACACACGGTGGGTTGAACGCACGGTAGGTTTAACCCACGGTGAGTTTAACACACGGTGGGTTTAACACACGGTGGATTCAACACACGGTGGGTTTAACACACAGTGGGTCTAACACACGGTGGGTTTAACACACGGTGGGTTTAACACATGGTGGGTTGAACACACGGTGGGTTTAAGACACGGTTGGTTTAACACACGGTGGGTTGAACACACGATGTGTTGAACACACAGTGGGTTGAACACACGGTGTGTTGAACACACGGTAGGTTTAACACACGGTGGGTTGAACACACGGTGGGTTTAACACACGGTGGGTTGAACACACGGTGGGTTTAACACATGGTTGGTTTAACACACGGTGGGTTGAACACACTGTAGATTTAACACACGGTAGGTTTAACACACGGTAGGTTGAACACACGGTGGGTTAAACACACAGTGGGTTGAACACACGGTGGGTTGAACACACGGTGGGTTTAACACACAGTGGGTTGAACGCATGGTGGGTTGAACACACGGTGGGTTGAACGCACGGTAGGTTTAACCCACGGTGAGTTTAACACACGGTGGGTTTAACACACGGTGGGTTCAACACACGGTGGGTTTAACACACAGTGGGTCTAACACACGGTGGGTTTAACACACGGTGGGTTTAACACATGGTGGGTTGAACACACGGTGGGTTTAAGACACGGTTGGTTTAACACACGGTGGGTTGAACACACGATGTGTTGAACACACAGTGGGTTGAACACACGGTGTGTTGAACACACGGTAGGTTTAACACACGGTGGGTTGAACACACGGTGGGTTTAACACACGGTAGGTTGAACACACGGTGGGTTTAACACATGGTTGGTTTAACACACGGTGGGTTGAACACACTGTAGATTTAACACACGGTAGGTTTAACACACGGTAGGTTGAACACACGGTGGGTTAAACACACAGTGGGTTGAACACACGGTGGGTTGAACACACGGTGGGTTTAACACACGGTGGGTTGAACGCATGGTGGGTTGAACACACGGTGGGTTGAACGCACGGTAGGTTTAACCCACGGTGAGTTTAACACACGGTGGGTTTAACACACGGTGGGTTCAACACACGGTGGGTTTACCACACGGTGGGTCTAACACACGGTGGGTTTAACACACGGTGGGTTTAACACACGGTGGGTTGAACACACGGTGGGTTTAAGACACGGTTGGTTTAAGACACGGTGGGTTGAACACATTGTGTGTTGAACACACGGTGGGTTGAACACACGGTGGGTTGAACACACGGTGGGTTTAACACACGGTGGGTTGAACACATGGTGGGTTGAACACACGGTGGGTTGAACGCACGGTAGGATTAACCCACGGTGAGTTTAACACACGGTGGGTTTAACACACGGTGGGTTCAACACACGGTGGGTTTAACACACAGTGGATCTAACACACGGTGGGTTTAACACACGGTGGGTTTAACACATGGTGGGTTGAGAACACGGTGGGTTTAAGACAAGGTTGGTTTAACACACGGTGGGTTGAACACACGGTATGTTGAACACACAGTGGGTTGAACACACGGTGTGTTGAACACACGGTAGGTTTAACACACGGTGGGTTGAACACACAGTGGGTTTAACACACGGTGGGTTGAACACACGGTGGGTTTAACACACGGTTGGTTTAACACACGGTGGGTTGAACACACTGTAGATTTAACACAGGGTAGGTTTAACACACGGTGGGTTGAACACACGGTGGGTTAAACACACAGTAGGTTGAACACACGGTGGGTTTAACACACGGTGGGTTTAACACACGGTGGGTTGATTACACGGTGGGTTTAACACACGGTGGGTTGAACACACGGTGGGTTGAACACACGGTGGGTTTAACACACGGTGGGTTGAACAAACGGTAGGTTTAACACACGGTGGGTTGAACACACGGTGGGTTGAACACACGGTGGGTTGAACACACGGTGGGTTGAACACACGGTAGGTTTAACACACAGTGGGTTGAACACATGGTGGGTTGAACACACGGTGGGTTGAACACACGGTGGGTTGAACACTCGGTAGGTTTAACACACGGTGGGTTGAACACACGGTGGGTTGAACACACGGTAAGGTTTAACACACGGTGGGTTTAACACACGGTGGGTTTAACACACGGTGGGTTGAACACACGGTGGGTTTAACACACGGTGGGTTTAACACACAGTGGGTTGAACACACAGTGGGTTTAACAGGCCGTGGGTTTAACACACGGTGGGTTGAACACACGGTGGGTTGAACACACGGTGGGTTTAACACACGGTGGGTTGAACACACGGTGGGTTTAACACACGGTTGGTTTAACACACGGTGGGTTGAACACACTGTAGGTTTAACACACGGTGGGTTGAACACACGGTGGGTTGAACACACGGTGGGTTGTACACACGGTGGGTTGAACGCACGGTAGGTTTAACACAATGTGGGTTGAACACACGGTGGGTTGAACACACGGTGGGTTGAACACACGGTGGGTTGAACACACGGTGGGTTTAACACACGGTGGGTTGAACACACGGTGGGTTGAACACACGGTGGGTTGAATACACGGTGGGTTTAACACACGGTGGGTTGAACACATGGTGGGTTGAACACACGGTGGGTTGAACGCACGGTAGGTTTAACCCACGGTGAGTTTAACACACGGTGGGTTTGACACACGGTGGATTCAACACACGGTGGGTTTAACACACAGTGGGTCTAACACACGGTGGGTTTAACACACGGTGGGTTTAACACATGGTGGGTTGAACACACGGTGGGTTTAAGACACGGTTGGTTTAACACACGGTGGGTTGAACACACGATGTGTTGAACACACAGTGGGTTGAACACACGGTGTGTTGAACAAACGGTAGGTTTAACACACGGTGGGTTGAACACACGGTGGGTTTAACACACGGTGGGTTGAACACACGGTGGGTTTAACACATGGTTGGTTTAACACACGGTGGGTTGAACACACTGTAGATTTAACACACGGTAGGTTTAACACACGGTAGGTTGAACACACGGTGGGTTAAACACACAGTGGGTTGAACACACGGTGGGTTGAACACACGGTGGGTTTAACACACGGTGGGTTGAACGCATGGTGGGTTGAACACACGGTGGGTTGAACGCACGGTAGGTTTAACCCACGGTGAGTTTAACACACGGTGGGTTTAACACACGGTGGGTTCAACACACGGTGGGTTTACCACACGGTGGGTCTAACACACGGTGGGTTTAACACACGGTGGGTTTAACACACGGTGGGTTGAACACACGGTGGGTTTAAGACACGGTTGGTTTAAGACACGGTGGGTTGAACACATTGTGTGTTGAACACACGGTGGGTTGAACACACGGTGGGTTGAACACACGGTGGGTTTAACACACGGTGGGTTGAACACATGGTGGGTTGAACACACGGTGGGTTGAACGCACGGTAGGATTAACCCACGGTGAGTTTAACACACGGTGGGTTTAACACACGGTGGGTTCAACACACGGTGGGTTTAACACACAGTGGATCTAACACACGGTGGGTTTAACACACGGCGGGTTTAACACATGGTGGGTTGAGAACACGGTGGGTTTAAGACAAGGTTGGTTTAACACACGGTGGGTTGAACACACGGTATGTTGAACACACAGTGGGTTGAACACACGGTGTGTTGAACACACGGTAGGTTTAACACACGGTGGGTTGAACACACAGTGGGTTTAACACACGGTGGGTTGAACACACGGTGGGTTTAACACACGGTTGGTTTAACACACGGTGGGTTGAACACACTGTAGATTTAACACAGGGTAGGTTTAACACACGGTGGGTTGAACACACGGTGGGTTAAACACACAGTAGGTTGAACACACGGTGGGTTTAACACACGGTGGGTTTAACACACGGTGGGTTGAACACACGGTGGGTTTAACACACGGTGGGTTGAACACACGGTGGGTTGAACACACGGTGGGTTTAACACACGGTGGGTTGAACACACGGTAGGTTTAACACACGGTGGGTTGAACACACGGTGGGTTGAACACACGGTGGGTTGAACACACGGTGGGTTGAACACACGGTAGGTTTAACACACAGTGGGTTGAACACATGGTGGGTTGAACACACGGTGGGTTGAACATACGGTGGGTTGAACACTCGGTAGGTTTAACACACGGTGGGTTGAACACACGGTGGGTTGAACACACGGTAGGTTTAACACACGGTGGGTTTAACACACGGTGGGTTTAACACACGGTGGGTTGAACACACGGTGGGTTTAACACACGGTGGGTTTAATACACAGTGGGTTGAACACACAGTGGGTTTAACAGGCCGTGGGTTTAACACACGGTGGGTTGAACACACGGTGGGTTGAACACACGGTGGGTTTAACACACGGTGGGTTGAACACACGGTGGGTTTAACACACGGTTGGTTTAACACACGGTGGGTTGAACACACTGTAGGTTTAACACACGGTGGGTTGAACACACGGTGGGTTGAACACACGGTGGGTTGTACACACGGTGGGTTGAACGCACGGTAGGTTTAACACAATGTGGGTTGAACACACGGTGGGTTGAACACA
The DNA here is from genome assembly GCA_948144175.1 of Closterium sp. NIES-65. Lineage (NCBI taxonomy): Eukaryota > Viridiplantae > Streptophyta > Zygnematophyceae > Desmidiales > Closteriaceae > Closterium > Closterium sp. NIES-65. The sequence goes on along the minus strand of CANXME010000606.1, from coordinate 77,075 downwards.
CGGTGGGTTGAACACACGGTGGGTTGAACACACGGTAGGTTTAACAAACGGTGGGTTGAAGACGCGGTGGGTTGAACACACGGTGGGTTGAACACACGGTGGGCTGAACACACGGTGGGTTGAACACACGGTGGGTTGAACACACGGTGGGTTTAACACACGGTTGGTTTAACACACGGTGGGTTGAACACACTGTAGGTTTAACACACGGTGGGTTGAACACACGGTGGGTTGAACACAAGGTGGGTTGAACACACGGTGGGTTGAACGCACCGTAGGTTTAACACAATGTGGGTTGAACACACGGTGGGTTGAACACACGGTGGGTTGAACACACGGTGGGTTGAACGCACGGTAGGTTTAACAAACGGTGGGTTGAACACGCGGTGGGTTGAACACGCGGTGGGTTGAACACACGGTGGGTTGAACACACGGTGGTTTGAACACACGGTGGGTTGAACACACGGTGGGTTGAACTCACGGTGGGTTAAACACACGGTGGGCTTCACACACGGTGGGTTGAACACACGGTGGGTTGAAGACACGGTGGGTTGAACACACGGTGGGTTGAACACACGGTGGGTTGAACACACGGTGGGTTGAACACACGGTGGGTTGAACACTCGGTGGGTTGAACACACGGTATGTTTAACACACGGTGGGTTTAACACACGGTGGGTTTAACACACGGTGAGTTGAACACACGGTGGGTTTAACACACGGTGGGTTTAACACACGGTGGGTTGAACACACGGTGGGTTGAACACACGGTGGGTTTAACAGACGGTGGGTTTAACACACGGTGGGTTTAACAGACGCTTGGTTTAACACACGGTGGGTTGAACACACTGTAGGTTTAACACACGGTGGGTTGAACACACGGTGGGTTGAACACACGGTGGGTTGAACACACGGTGGGTTGAACACACGGTGGGTTGAACACACGTTGGGTATAACACACGATGGGTCTAAGACACGGTGGGTTTAACACACGGTGGGTATAACACACTGTGGGTTAAACACACGGTGGGTTTAACACACGGTGGGTTGAACACAGGGTGGGTTGAACACACGGTGGGTTGAACACACGGTGGGTTGAACACACGGTGGGTTGAACATACGGTAGGTTTAACACACGGTGGGTTGAACACACGGTGGGTTGAACACACGGTGGGTTGAACACACGGTAGGCTTAACACACGGTGGGTTGAACACACGGTGGGTTGAACACACGGTGGGTTGAACAAACGGTGGGTTGAACACACGGTAGGTTTAACACACGGTGGGTTGAACACGCGGTGGGTTGAACACACGGTGGGTTGAACACACGGTAGGTTTAACACACGGTGGGTTGAACAAAAGGTGGGTTGAACACACGGTGTGTTGAACACACGGTGGGTTGAATACACGGTGGGTTGAACACACGGTAGGTTTAACACACGGGGGGTTGAACACACGGTGGGTTTAACACACGGTGGGATTAACACACGGTGGGTTTAACACACAGTGAGTTTAACACACGGTGGGTTGAACACACGGTGGGTTGAACACACGGTAGGTTTAACACACGGTGGGTTGAACACACGGTGGGTTGAACACACGGTGGGTTGAACACACGGTAGGTTTAACACACGGTGGGTTGAACACACGGTGGGTTTAACACACGGTTGGTTTAACACACGGTGGGTTGAACACACGGTGGGTTGAACACACGGTGGGTTTAACACACGGTGGGTTGAACACACGGTGGGTTTAACACACGGTTGGTTTAACACACGGTGGGTTGAACACACTTTAGGTTTAACACACGGTGGGTTGAACACACGGTGGGTTGAACACACAGTGGGTTGAACACACGGTGGGTTGAACGCACGGTAGGTTTAACACAATGTGGGTTGAACACACGGTGGGTTGAACACACGGTGGGTTGAACACACGGTGGGTTGAACACACGGTGGGTTGAACACACGGTAGGTTTAACAAACGGTGGGTTGAACACGCGGTGGGTTGAACACACGGTGGGTTGAACACACGGTGGGTTGAACACACGGTGGGTTGAACACACGGTGGGTTGAACACACGGTGGGTTTAACACACGGTGGGTTTACCACACGGTGGGTTGATCACACGGTGGGTTGAACACACGGTGGGCTGAACACACGGTAGGTTGAACACACGGTGGGTTTTACACATGGTGGGTTGAACACACGGTGGGTTGAACATACCGTAGGTTTAACACACGGTGGGTTTAACACACGGTGGGTTGAACACACGGTGGGTTGAACACACGGTTGGTTGAACACACGGTGGGTTGAACACACGGTGGGTTGAACACACGGTGGGTTGAACACACGGTGGGTTGAACACACGGTGTGTTGAACACACGGTGGGTTGAACACACGGTGGGTTCAATACACGGTGGGTTGAACACACGGTGGGTTGAACACACGGTGGGTTTAACACACGGTTGGTTTAACACACGGTGGGTTGAACACACGGTGGGTTGAACACACGGTGGGTTAAACACGCGGTGGGTTGAACACACGGTGGGTTGAACACACGGTGGGTTTAACACACGGTGGGTTGAACACACGGTGGGTTGAACACACGGTGGGTTTAACACACGGTGGGTTGAACACACGGTGGGTTGAACACACGGTGGGTTGAACACACGGTGGGTTGAACACACGGTGGGTTGAACACACGGTGGGTTGAACACACGGTAGGTTTAACACACAGTGGGTTGAACACATGGTGGGTTGAACACACGGTGGGTTGAACACACGGTGGGTTGAACACTCGGTAGGTTTAACACACGGTGGGTTGAACACACGGTGGGTTGAACACACGGTAGGTTTAACACACGGTGGGTTTAACACACGGTGGGTTTAACACACGGTGGGTTGAACACACGGTGGGTTTAACACACGGTGGGTTTAACACACAGTGGGTTGAACACACAGTGGGTTTAACAGGCCGTGGGTTTAACACACGGTGGGTTGAACACACGGTGGGTTGAACACACGGTGGGTTTAACACACGGTGGGTTGAACACACGATGGGTTTAACACACGGTTGGTTTAACACACGGTGGGTTGAACACACTGTAGGTTTAACACACGGTGGGTTGAACACACGGTGGGTTGAACACACGGTGGGTTGTACACACGGTGGGTTGAACGCACGGTAGGTTTAACACAATGTGGGTTGAACACACGGTGGGTTGAACACACGGTGGGTTGAACACACGGTGGGTTGAACACACGGTAGGTTTAACAAACGGTGGGTTGAAGACGCGGTGGGTTGAACACACGGTGGGTTGAACACACGGTGGGCTGAACACACGGTGGGTTGAACACACGGTGGGTTGAACACACGGTGGGTTTAACACACGGTTGGTTTAACACACGGTGGGTTGAACACTCTGTAGGTTTAACACACGGTGGGTTGAACACACGGTGGGTTGAACACAAGGTGGGTTGAACACACGGTGGGTTGAACGCACGGTAGGTTTAACACAATGTGGGTTGAACACACGGTGGGTTGAACACACGGTGGGTTGAACACACGGTGGGTTGAACGCACGGTAGGTTTAACAAACGGTGGGTTGAACACGCGGTGGGTTGAACACGCGGTGGGTTGAACACACGGTGGGTTGAACACACGGTGGTTTGAACACACGGTGGGTTGAACACACGGTGGGTTGAACTCACGGTGGGTTAAACACACGGTGGGCTTCACACACGGTGGGTTGAACACACGGTGGGTTGAACACACGGTGGGTTGAACACACGGTGGGTTGAACACACGGTGGGTTGAACACACGGTGGGTTGAACACACGGTGGGTTGAACACTCGGTGGGTTGAACACACGGTATGTTTAACACACGGTGGGTTTAACACACGGTGGGTTTAACACACGGTGAGTTGAACACACGGTGGGTTTAACACACGGTGGGTTTAACACACGGTGGGTTGAACACACGGTGGGTTGAACACACGGTGGGTTTAACAGACGGTGGGTTTAACACACGGTGGGTTTAACAGACGCTTGGTTTAACACACGGTGGGTTGAACACACTGTAGGTTTAACACACGGTGGGTTGAACACACGGTGGGTTGAACACACGGTGGGTTGAACACACGGTGGGTTGAACACACGGTGGGTTGAACACACGTTGGGTATAACACACGATGGGTCTAAGACACGGTGGGTTTAACACACGGTGGGTATAACACACTGTGGGTTAAACACACGGTGGGTTTAACACACGGTGGGTTGAACACAGGGTGGGTTGAACACACGGTGGGTTGAACACACGGTGGGTTGAACACACGGTGGGTTGAACATACGGTAGGTTTAACACACGGTGGGTTGAACACACGGTGGGTTGAACACACGGTGGGTTGAACACACGGTAGGCTTAACACACGGTGGGTTGAACACACGGTGGGTTGAACACACGGTGGGTTGAACAAACGGTGGGTTGAACACACGGTAGGTTTAACACACGGTGGGTTGAACACGCGGTGGGTTGAACACACGGTGGGTTGAACACACGGTAGGTTTAACACACGGTGGGTTGAACAAAAGGTGGGTTGAACACACGGTGTGTTGAACACACGGTGGGTTGAATACACGGTGGGTTGAACACACGGTAGGTTTAACACACGGGGGGTTGAACACACGGTGGGTTTAACACACGGTGGGATTAACACACGGTGGGTTTAACACACAGTGAGTTTAACACACGGTGGGTTGAACACACGGTGGGTTGAACACACGGTAGGTTTAACACACGGTGGGTTGAACACACGGTGGGTTGAACACACGGTGGGTTGAACACACGGTAGGTTTAACACACGGTGGGTTGAACACACGGTGGGTTTAACACACGGTTGGTTTAACACACGGTGGGTTGAACACACGGTGGGTTGAACACACGGTGGGTTTAACACACGGTGGGTTGAACACACGGTGGGTTTAACACACGGTTGGTTTAACACACGGTGGGTTGAACACACTTTAGGTTTAACACACGGTGGGTTGAACACACGGTGGGTTGAACACACAGTGGGTTGAACACACGGTGGGTTGAACGCACGGTAGGTTTAACACAATGTGGGTTGAACACACGGTGGGTTGAACACACGGTGGGTTGAACACACGGTGGGTTGAACACACGGTGGGTTGAACACACGGTAGGTTTAACAAACGGTGGGTTGAACACGCGGTGGGTTGAACACACGGTGGGTTGAACACACGGTGGGTTGAACACACGGTGGGTTGAACACACGGTGGGTTGAACACACGGTGGGTTTAACACACGGTGGGTTTACCACACGGTGGGTTGATCACACGGTGGGTTGAACACACGGTGGGCTGAACACACGGTAGGTTGAACACACGGTGGGTTTTACACATGGTGGGTTGAACACACGGTGGGTTGAACATACCGTAGGTTTAACACACGGTGGGTTTAACACACGGTGGGTTGAACACACGGTGGGTTGAACACACGGTTGGTTGAACACACGGTGGGTTGAACACACGGTGGGTTGAACACACGGTGGGTTGAACACACGGTGGGTTGAACACACGGTGTGTTGAACACACGGTGGGTTGAACACACGGTGGGTTCAATACACGGTGGGTTGAACACACGGTGGGTTGAACACACGGTGGGTTTAACACACGGTTGGTTTAACACACGGTGGGTTGAACACACGGTGGGTTGAACACACGGTGGGTTAAACACGCGGTGGGTTGAACACACGGTGGGTTGAACACACGGTAGGTTTAACAAACGAAGGGTTGAACACACGGTGGGTTGAACACACGGTGGGTTGAACACACGGTGGGTTTAACAGACGTTGGGTTTAACACACGGTGGGTTGAACACACGGTGGGTTGAACACACGGTGGGTTTAACACACGGTGGGTTGAACACACGGTGGGTTTAACACACGGTTGGTTTAACACACGGTGGGTTGAACGCACGGTACGTTTAACACAATGTGGGTTGAACACACGGTGGGTTGAACACACGGTGGGTTGAACACACGGTGGGTTGAACACGCGGTAGGTTTAACAAACGGTGGGTTGAACACACGGTGGGTTGAACACACGGTGGGTTGAACACACGGTGGGTTCAACAGACGGTGGGTTTAACACACGGTGGGTTGAACACACGGTGGGTTGAACACACGGTGGGTTCAACACACGGTGGGTTGAACACACGGTGGGTTTAATACACGGTTGGTTTAACACACGGTGGTTTGAACACACTGTAGGTTTAACACACGGTGGGTTGAACACACGGTGGGTTGAACTCACGGTGGGTTGAACACACGGTGGGTCGAACGCACAGTAGGTTTAACACACGGTGGGTTTAACACACGGTGGGTTGAACACACGGTGGGTTGAACACACGGTGGGTTTAACACACGTTGGTTTTAACACACGGTGGGTTGGGTTGAACACATGGTGGGTTGAACACACGGTGGGTTGAACGCATGGTGGGTTGAACACCCGGTGGGTTTAACACACGGTGGGTTAAACACACGGTGGGTTTAACACACGGTGGGTTCAACACACGATGGGTTTAACACACGGTGGGTTTAACACACGGTGGGTTTAACACACGGTGGATTTTACAGACGGTGGGTTTAACACACAGTGGGTTGAACACACGGTGTGTTGAACACACGGTGGGTTGGACACACGGAGAATGGGGCGGGGTGATCAAAGGAGGGAGAATGGGGCGGGGTGATGGAAAGCGGAAGAATGGGGCGGGGCGATGGAAGGAGGGAGAATGGGGCGGGGTGATGGAAAGTGGGAGATTGTGGAGGGTTGATGGAAAGCGGGAGAATGGGGCGGGGTTATGGAAAGCGGGAGAATGGGGCGGGGTGACGGAAAGCGGGAGAATGGGGCATAGTGATGGAAGGAGGGAGAATGGGGCGGGGTGATGGAAAGCGGGAGAATGGGGCGTGGTGATGGAAAGCGGGAGAATGGGGCGGGGTGATGGAAAGCGGGAGAATTGGGCGGGGTGATAGAAAGCGGGAGAATGGGGCGGGGTGATGGAAGGAGGTAGAATGAGGCGGGGTGATGGAAGGAGAAGAATGGGGCGGGGTGATGGAAAGCGGGAGAATGGGGCGGGGTGATGGAAAGCGGGAGAATGGGGCGGAGTGATGGAAAGCGGGAGAGTGGGGTGGGGTGATGGAAAGCGGGAGAATGGGGCGTGGTGATGGAAAGCGGGAGAATGGGGCGGGGTGATGGGAGAATGGGGCGGGGTGATGGAAAGCGGGAGAATGGGGCGGGGTGATGAAAAGCGGGAGAATGGGGCGGGGTGATGGAAAGTGGTAGAATGGGGCGGGGTGATGGATAGAGGGAGAATGAGGCGGGGTGATGGAAAGCGGGAGAATGGGGAGGGATGATGGAAAGAGGGAGAATGGGGCGGGGTGATGGAAAGCGAGAGAATGGGGCGGGCTGATGGAAAGAGGGTGAATGGGGCGGGGTGATGGAAAGCGGGAGAACGGGGCAAGGTGATGGAAAGAGGGAGAATGGGGCGGGGTGATGGAAAGCGGGAGAATGGGGCGGGGTGATGCAAATCGGGACAATTGGGTGGGGTGATGGAGAGCGGGAGAATGGAGCGGGGTGATGGAAAGCGGGAGAATGGGGTGGGGTGATGGAAAGTGGTAGAATGGGGCGGGGTGATGGAAAGCAGGAGAATGGTGCGGGCTGATGGAAAGAGGGAGAATGGGGAGGGGTGATGGAAAGAGGGAGAATTGGGCGGGGTGATGGAAAGCGGGAGGATGGAGCGGGGTGATGGAAAGCGGGAGAATGGGGCGGGGTCATGGAAAGCGGGAGAATGGGGCGGGGTGATGGAAAGAGGGAGAATGGGGCGGGGTGATGGAAAGCGGGAGAATGGCACGGGGTGATGGAAAGCGGGAGAATTGGGCGGGGTGATGGATAGAGGGAGAATGGGGCAGGGTGATGGAAAGTGGGAGAATGGGGTGGGGTGATGGAAAGAGGGAAAATGGCGCGGGGTGATGGAAATCGGGAGAATGGGGCGGGGTGATGGAAAGAGGGAGAATGGGGCGGGGTGAAGGAAAGAGGGAGAATGGGGTGGGGTGATGGAAAGCGGGAGAATGGGGCGGGGTGATGGAAAGAGGGAGAATGGGGCGGGGTGATGGACAGAGGGAGAATGGGGTGGGGTGACGGAAAGCGGTAGAATGGGGCGGGGTGATGGAAAGCGGGAGAATGGGGCGGGGTGATGGAAAGAGGGAGAATGGGGCGGGGTGATGGAAAGAGGGAGAATGGGGCGGGGTGATGGAAAGCGGGAGAATGGGGCGGGGTGATGGAAAAGGGGAGAATGGGGAGGGGTGATGGAAAAAGTGAGAATTGGGCGGGGTGATGGAAAGCGGGACAATGGAGCGGGATGATGGAAAGCGAGAGAATGGGGCGGGGTGATGGAAAGCGGGAGAATGGGGCGGGGTGATGGAAAGAGGGAAAATGGCGCGGGGTGATGGAAAGCGGGAGAATGGGGCGGGGTGATGGAAAGAGGGAGAATGGGGCGGGGTGATGGAAAGAAGGAGAATGGGGCGGGGTGATGGAAAGCGGGAGAATGGGGCGGGGTGATGGAAAGAGGGAGAATGGGGCGGGGTGATGGAAAAAGGGAGAATTGGGCGGGTTGATGGAAGGCGGGAGAGTGGGGCGGGGTGATGGAAAGAGGGAGAATGGGGCGGGGTGATGGAAAGCGGGAGAATGGGGCGGGGTGATGGAAAAAGGGAGAATGGGGAGGGGTGATGGAAAGAGGGAGAATTGGGCGGGTTGATGGAAAGCGGGACAATGGAGCGGGATGATGGAAAGCGAGAGAATGGGGCGGGGTGATGGAAAGCGGGAGAATGGGGCGGGGTGATGGAAAGAGGGAAAATGGCGCGGGGTGATGGAAAGCGGGAGAATAGGGCGGGGTGATGGAAAGAGGGAGAATGGGGCGGGGTGATGGAAAGAGGGAGAATGGGGCGGGGTGATGGAAAGCGGGAGAATGGGGCGGGTTGATGGAAAGAGGGAGAATGGGGCGGGGTGATGGAAAGAGGGAGAATTGGGCGGGGTGATGGAAGGCGGGAGAGTGGGGCGGGGTGATGGAAAGAGGGAGAATGGGGCAGGGTGATGGAAAGAGGGAGAATGGGGCGGGTGATGGAAAGAAGGAGAATGGGGCGGGGTGATGGAAAGCGGAAGAATGGGGCGGGGTGATGGAAAGAGGGAGAATGGGGCGGGGTGATGGAAAAAGGGAGAATTGGGCGGGTTGATGGAAGGCGGGAGAGTGGGGCGGGGTGATGGAAAGAGGGAGAATGGGGCGGGGTGATGGAAAGCGGGAGAATGGGGCGGGGTGATGGAAAAAGGGAGAATGGGGAGGGGTGATGGAAAGAGGGAGAATTGGGCGGGGTGATGGAAAGCGGGACAATGGAGCGGGATGATGGAAAGCGAGAGAATGGGGCGGGGTGATGGAAAGCGGGAGAATGGGGCGGGGTGATGGAAAGCGGGAGAATGGGGCGGGGTGATGGAAAGCGGGAGAATGGGGCAGGGTGATGGAAAGAGGGAGAATAGGGAGGGGTGATGGAAAGAGGGAGAATTGGGCGGGGTGATGGAAAGCGGGAGAATGGAGCGGGGTGATGGAAAGCGGAAGAATGGGGCGGGGTGATGACAAGCGGGAGAATGGAGCGGGGTGATGGAAAGAGGGAGAATGGGGCAGGGTGATGGAAGGCGGGAGAATGGGGCGGGGTGATGGAAAGAGGGAGAATGGGGCGGGGTGATGGAAAGAGGGAGAATGGGGCGGGGTGATGGAAAGCGGGAGAATGGGGCGGGCTGATGGAAAGAGGGAGAATAGGGAGGGTGATGGAAAGCGAGAGAATGGGGCCAGGTGATGGAAACAGGAAGAATGGGGCGGGGTGATGGAAAGAGGGAGAATGGGGCGAGGTGATGGAAACAGGGAGAATGGGGTTGGGTGACGGAAAGAGGGAGAATGGGATGGGTTGATGGAAAGAAGGAGAATGGGGCGGGGAGATTGAAAGAGGGAGAATGGAGAGGGGTGATGGAAAGCGGGAGAATTGGGCGGGTGATGGAAAGCGGGAGAATGGAGCGGGGTGATGGAAAGCAGGAGAATGGGGCGGGGTGATGGAAAGAGGGAGAATGGGCCGGGGTGATGGAAAGCAGGAGAATGGGGCGGGGAAATGGAAAGAGGGAGAATGGGGCAGGGTGATGGAAAGAGGGAGAATGGGGCGGGGTGATGGAAAGCAGGAGAATGGGGCGAGGTGATGGAAAGAGGGAGAATGGGAAGGGGTGATGGAAAGCGGGAGAATGGGGCGGGGTGATGGAAAAAGGGAGAATGGGGAGGGGTGATGGAAAGAGGGAGAATTGGGCGGGGTGATGGAAAGCGGGACAATGGAGCGGGATGATGGAAAGCGAGAGAATGGGGCGGGGTGATGGAAAGCGGGAGAATGGGGCGGGGTGATGGAAAGAGGGAAAATGGCGCGGGGTGATGGAAAGCGGGAGAATGGGGCGGGGTGATGGAAAGAGGGAGAATGGCGCGGGGTGATGGAAAGAGGGAGAATGGGGCGGGGTGATGGAAAGCGGGAGAATGGGGCGGGGTGATGGAAAGATGGAGAATGGGGCGGGGTGATGGAAAGAGGGAGAATTGGGCGGGGTGATTGAAGGCGGGAGAGTGGGGCGGGGTGATGGAAAGAGGGAGAATGGGGCGGGGTGATGGAAAGAGGGAGAATGGGGCGGGGTGATGGAAATTGGGAGAATGGGGCGGGGTGATGGAAATCGGGAGAATGGGGCGGGGTGATGGAAAGAGGAAGAATGGGGCGGGGTGATGGAAAGAGGGAGAATGGGGCGGGGTGATGGAAAGCGGGAGAATGGGGCGGGATGATGGAAAGCGGGAGAATGGGGCGGGGTGATGGAAAGCGGGGGAACGGGGCGGGGTGATGGAAATCGGGAGAATGGGGCGGGGTGATGGAAAGAGGGAGGATGGGGTGGAGTGATGGAAAGCAAAAGAATGGGGCGGGGTGATGGAAAGCGGGAGAATGGGACGGGGTGATGGAAAGCGGGAGAGTTGGGCGGGGTGATGGATAGAGGGAGAATGGGGCAGGGTGATGGAAAGAGGGAGAATGGGGTGGGGTGATGGAAAGCGGGAGAATGGGGCGGGGTGATGGAAAGCGGGAGAATGGGGCGGGGTGATGGAAAGAGGGAGAATGGGGCGGGCTGATAGAAAGAGGGAGAATGGGGCGGGTGATGGAAAGAGGGAGAATAGGGAGGGGTGATGGAAAGAGGGAGAATTGGGCGGGGTGATGGAAAGCGGGAGAATGGAGCGTGGTGATGGAAAGCGGGAGAATGGGACGGGGTGATGGAAAGTGGGAGAATGGGGCGAGGTGATGGAAAGAGGGAGAATGGGGCGGGGTGATGGAAAGCGGGAGAATGGGGCGGGGTGATGGAAAGCGGGAGAATGGAGCGGGGTGATGGAAAGCGGAAGAATGGGGCGGGGTGATGACAAGCGGGAGAATGGAGCGGGGTGATGGAAAGAGGGAGAATGGGGCAGGGTGATGGAAGGCGGGAGAATGGGGCGGGGTGATGGAAAGAGGGAGAATGGGGCGGGGTGATGGAAAGAGGGAGAATGGGGCGGGGTGATGGAAAGCGGGAGAATGGGGCGGGGTGATGGAAAGAGGGAGAATAGGGAGGGTGATGGAAAGCGAGAGAATGGGGCGAGGTGATGGAAACAGGAAGAATGGGGCGGGGTGATGGAAAGAGGGAGAATGGGGCGAGGTGATGGAAACAGGGAGAATGGGGTTGGGTGACGGAAAGAGGGAGAATGGGATGGGTTGATGGAAAGAAGGAGAATGGGGCGGGGAGATTGAAAGAGGGAGAATAGAGAGGGGTGATGGAAAGCGGGAGAATTGGGCGGGTGATGGAAAGCGGGAGAATGGAGCGGGGTGATGGAAAGCAGGAGAATGGGGCGGGGTGATGGAAAGAGGGAGAATGGGCCGGGGTGATGGAAAGCAGGAGAATGGGGCGGGGAAATGGAAAGAGGGAGAATGGGGCAGGGTGATGGAAAGAGGGAGAATGGGGCGGGGTGATGGAAAGCAGGAGAATGGGGCGAGGTGATGGAAAGAGGGAGAATGGGAAGGGGTGATGGAAAGCGGGAGAATGGGGCGGGGTGATGGAAAAAGGGAGAATGGGGAGGGGTGATGGAAAGAGGGAGAATTGGGCGGGGTGATGGAAAGCGGGACAATGGAGCGGGATGATGGAAAGCGAGAGAATGGGGCGGGGTGATGGAAAGCGGGAGAATGGGGCGGGGTGATGGAAAGAGGGAAAATGGCGCGGGGTGATGGAAAGCGGGAGAATGGGGCGGGGTGATGGAAAGAGGGAGAATGGCGCGGGGTGATGGAAAGAGGGAGAATGGGGCGGGGTGATGGAAAGCGGGAGAATGGGGCGGGGTGATGGAAAGATGGAGAATGGGGCGGGGTGATGGAAAGAGGGAGAATTGGGCGGGGTGATGGAAGGCGGGAGAGTGGGGCGGGGTGATGGAAAGAGGGAGAATGGGGCGGGGTGATGGAAAGAGGGAGAATGGGGCGGGGTGATGGAAATTGGGAGAATGGGGCGGGGTGATGGAAATCGGGAGAATGGGGCGGGGTGATGGAAAGAGGAAGAATGGGGCGGGGTGATGGAAAGAGGGAGAATGGGGCGGGGTGATGGAAAGCGGGAGAATGGGGCGGGATGATGGAAAGCGGGAGAATGGGGCGGGGTGATGGAAAGCGGGGGAACGGGGCGGGGTGATGGAAATCGGGAGAATGGGGCGGGGTGATGGAAAGAAGGAGGATGGGGTGGAGTGATGGAAAGCAAAAGAATGGGGCGGGGTGATGGAAAGCGGGAGAATGGGACGGGGAGATGGAAAGCGGGAGAGTTGGGCGGGGTGATGGATAGAGGGAGAATGGGGCAGGGTGATGGAAAGAGGGAGAATGGGGTGGGGTGATGGAAAGCGGGAGAATGGGGCGGGGTGATGGAAAGCGGGAGAATGGGGCGGGGTGATGGAAAGAGGGAGAATGGGGCGGGCTGATAGAAAGAGGGAGAATGGGGCGGGTGATGGAAAGGGGGAGAATGGGGCGGGGTGATGGAAAGGGGGAGAATGGGGCGGGGTGATGGAAAGCGGGAGAACGGGGCGGGGTGATGGAAAGCGGGAGAACGGGGCGGGGTGATAGAAAGAGGGAGAATGGGGCGGGGTGATGGTAAGCGGGAGAACGGGGCGGGGTGATGGAAAGCAGGAGAACGGGGCGGGGTGATGGAAAGAGGGAGAATTGGGCGGGGTGATGGAAAGCGAGAGAATGGGGCGGGGTGATGGAAAGCGGGAGAATGGGGCGGGGTGATGGAAAGCGGGAGAATGGGGCGGGGTGATGGAAAGCGAGAGAATGGGGCAGGGTGATGGAAAGAGGGAGAATAGGGAGGGGTGATGGAAAGAGGGAGAATTGGGCGGGGTGATGGAAAGCGGGAGAATGGAGCGTGGTTATGGAAAGCGGGAGAATGGGACGGGGTGATGGAAAGTGGGAGAATGGGGCGAGGTGATGGAAAGAGGGAGAATGGGGCGGGGTGATGGAAAGCGGGAGAATGGGGCGGGGTGATGGAAAGCGGGAGAATGGAGCGGGGTGATGGAAAGCGGAAGAATGGGGCGGGGTGATGGAAAGCGGGAGAATGGAGCGGGGTGATGGAAAGAGGGAGAATGGGGCGGGGTGATGGAAGGCGGGAGAATGGGGCAGGGTGATGGAAAGAGGGAGAATAGGGCGGGGTGATGGAAAGAGGGAGAATGGGGCGGGGTGATGGAAAGCGGGAGAATGGGGCGGGGTGATTGAAAGAGGGAGAATAGGGAGGGGTGATGGAAAGCGAGAGAATGGGGCGAGGTGATGGAAACAGGAAGAATGGGGCGGGGTGATGGAAAGAGGGAGAATGGGGCGAGGTGATGGAAACAGGGAGAATGGGGTTGGGTGACGGAAAGAGGGAGAATGGGATGGGTTGATGGAAAGAAGGAGAATGGGGCGGGGAGATGGAAAGAGGGAGAATGGAGAGGGGTGATGGAAAGCGGGAGAATTGGGCGCGGTGATGGAAAGCGGGAGAATGGAGCGGGGTGATGGAAAGCAGGAGAATGGGGCGGGGTGATGGAAAGAGGGAGAATGGGCCGGGGTGATGGAAGGCAGGAGAATGGGGCGGGGAAATGGAAAGAGGAAGAATGGGGCAGGGTGATGGAAAGAGGGAGAATGGGGCGGGGTGATGGAAAGCAGGAGAATGGGGCGGGGTGATGGAAAGAGGGAGGATGGGAAGGGGTGATAGAAAGAGGGAGAATTGGGCGGGGTGATGGAAAGCGGGACAATGGAGCCGGGTGATGGAAAGCGGGAGAATGGGGCGGAGTGATGGAAAGCGGGAGAATGGGGCGGAGTGATGGAAAGCGGGAGAATGGGGCGGGTGATGGAAAGAGGTTAAATGGCGCGGGGTGATGGAAAGCGGGAGAATGGGGCGGGGTGATGGAAAGAGGGAGAATGGGGCGGGGTGATGGAAAGAGGGAGAATGGGGCGGGGTGATGGAAAGCGGGAGAATAGGTCGGGGTGATGGAAAGAGGGAGAATGGGGCGGGGTGATGGAAAGAGGGAGAATGGGGCGGGGTGAGAGAAAGCTGGAGAATGGGGCGGGGTGATGGAAAGAGGGAGAATGGGGCGGGGTGATGGAAAGAGGGAGAATGGGACGGGGTAATTGAAAGCGGGAGAATGGGGCGGGGTGATGGAAAGCGGGAGAATGGGGCGGGGTGATGGAAAAAGGGATAATGGGGAGGGGTGATGGAAGACGGGAGAATGGGGCGGGGTGATGGAAAGCAGGAGAATGGGGCGGGGTGATGGAAAGCGGGAGAATGGGGCGGGGTGATGGAAAGCGGGACAATGGAGACGGGTGATGGAAAGCGGAAGAATGGGGCGGAGTGATGGAAAGCGGAAGAATGGGGCGGAGTGATGGAAAGCGGGAGAATGGGGCGGGTGATGGGAAGAGGTTAAATGGCGCGGGGTGATGGAAAGCGGGAGAATGGGGCGGGGTGATGGAAAGAGGGAGAATGGGGCGGGGTGATGGAAAGAGGGAGAATGGGGCGGGGTGATGGAAAGCGGGAGAATGGGTCGGGGTGATGGAAAGAGGGAGAATGGGGCGGGGTGATGGAAAGAGGGAGAATGGGGCGGGGTGACGGAAAGCTGGAGAATGGGGCGCGGTGATGGAAAGCAGGAGAATGGGGCGGGGTGATGGAAAGAGGGAGAATGGGCCGGGGTGATGGAAAGCAGGAGAATGGGGCGGGGAAATGGAAAGAGGGAGAATGGGGCAGGGTGATGGAAAGAGGGAGAATGGGGCGGGGTGATGGAAAGCGGGAGAATGGGGCGGGGTGATGGAAAGCGGGAGAATGGGGCGGGGTGATGGAAAGCGGGAGAATGGGTCGGGGTGATGGAAAGAGGGAGAATGGGGCGGGGTGATGGAAAGCGGGAGAATGGGGCGGGGTGATGGAAAGAGGGAGAATGGGGCGGGGTGATGGAAAGAGGGAGAATGGGGCGGGGTGATGGAAAGCGGGAGAATGGGTCAGGGTGATGGAAAGAGGGAGAATGGGGCGGGATGATGGAAGACGGGAGAATGGGGTGGGGTGATGGAAGGCGGGAGAATGGGGCGGGGTGATGGAAAGAGGGAGAATGGGAAGGGGTGATAGAAAGAGGGAGAATTGGGCGGGGTGATGGAAAGCGGGACAATGGAGCCAGGTGATGGAAAGCGGGAGAATGGGGCGGAGTGATGGAAAGCGGGAGAATGGGGCGGAGTGATGGAAAGCGAGAGAATGGGGCGGGTGATGGAAAGAGGTTAAATGGCGCGGGGTGATGGAAAGCGGGAGAATGGGGCGGGGTGATGGAAAGAGGGAGAATGGGGCGGGGTGATGGAAAGAGGGAGAATGGGGCGGGGTGATGGAAAGCGGGAGAATGGGTCGGGGTGATGGAAAGAGGGAGAATGGGGCGGGGTGATGGAAAGAGGGAGAATGGGGCGGGGTGACAGAAAGCTGGAGAATGGGGCGGGGTGATGGAAAGAGGGAGAATGGGGCGGGATGATGGAAAGAGGGAGAATGGGACGGGGTAATTGAAAGCGGGAGAATGGGGCGGGGTGATGGAAAGCGGGAGAATGGGGCGGGGTGATGGAAAAAGGGATAATGGGGAGGGGTGATGGAAGACGGGAGAATGGGGTTGGGTGATGGAAAGCAGGAGAATGGGGCGGGGTGATGGAAAGAGGGAGAATGGGAAGGGGTGATAGAAAGAGGGAGATATTGGCGGGGTGATGGAAAGCGGGACAATGGAGACGGGTGATGGAAAGCGGGAGAATGGGGCGGAGTGATGGAAAGCGGGAGAATGGGGCGGAGTGATGGAAAGCGGGAGAATGGGGCGGGTGATGGAAAGAGGTTAAATGGCGCGGGGTGATGGAAAGCGGGAGAATGGGGCGGGGTGATGGAAAGCGGGAGAATGGGGCGGGGTGATGGAAAGAGGGAGAATGGGGCGGGGTGATGGAAAGCGGGAGAATGGGTCGGGGTGATGGAAAGAGGGAGAATGGGGCGGGGTGATGGAAAGAGGGAGAATGGGGCGGGGTGACGGAAAGCTGGAGAATGGGGCGCGGTGATGGAAAGAGGGAGAATGGGGCGGGGTGATGGAAAGAGGGAGAATGGGACGGGGAGATGGAAAGAGGGAGAATGGGGCGGGGTGATGGAAAGCGGGAGAATGGGGCGGGGTGATGGAAAGAGGGAGAATGGGGCGGGGTGATGGAAAGCGGGAGAATGGGGCGGGGTGATGGAAAGCGGGAGAATGGGGCGGGGTGATGGAAAGCGGGAGAATGGGTCGGGGTGATGGAAAGAGGGAGAATGGGGCGGGGTGATGGAAAGAGGGAGAATGGGGCGGGGTGATGGAAAGCGGGAGAATGGGTCAGGGTGATGGAAAGAGGGAGAATGGGGCGGGGTGATGGAAGACGGGAGAATGGGGTGGGGTGATGGAAGGCGGGAGAATTGGGCAGGGTGATGGAAAGATGGAGAATGGGGCGGGGTGATGGAAGGCGGGAGAGTGGGGCGGGGTGATGTAAAGATGGAGAATGGGGCGGGGTGATGGAAAGTGGGAGAATGGGGCAGGGTGATGGAAAGAGGGAGAATGGGGCGGGGTGATGGAAAGAGGGAGAATGGGGCGGGGAGATGGAAAGAGGAAGAATGGGGCAGGGTGATGGAAAGGGGGAGAATGGGGCGGGGTGATGGAAAGAGGAAGAATGGGACGGGGTGATGGAAAGCGGGAGAATGGTGCGGGGTGATGAAAAGCGGGAGAATGGGGCGGGGTGATGGAAAGCGAGAGAATGGGGCGGGGTGATGGGAAGAGGGAGAATGGGGCGGGGTGATGGAAAGTGGGAGAATGGGGCGGGGTGATGGAAAGAGGGAGAATGGGGCGGGGTGATGGAAAGCGGGAGAATGGGGCGGGGTGATGGAAAGAGGGAGAATGGGGCGGGGAGATGGAAAGAGGAAGAATGGGGCGGGGTGATGGAAAGCGGGAGAATGGGGCGGGATGATGGAAAGAGGGAGAATAGGACGGGGTGATGGAAAGCGGGAGAATGGGGCGGGGTGATGAAAAGCGGGAGAATGGGGCGAGGTGATAGAAAGCGAGAGAATGGGGCGGGGTGATGGGAAGAGGGAGAATGGGGCGGGGTGATGGAAAGCAGGAGAATGGGGCGGGGTGATGGAAAGCGGGAGAATGGGGCGGGGTGATGGAAAGCGGGAGAACGGGGCGGGGTGATGGAAAGAGGGAGAATGGGGCGGGGTGATGGAAAGCGGGAGAATGGGGCGGGGTTATGGAAAGAGGGAGAATGGGGCGGGGTGGTGGAAAGCGGGAGAACGGGGCGGGGTGATGGAAAGAGGGAGAATGGGGCGGGGTGATGGAAAGAGGGAGAATGGGGCGGGGTGATGGAAAGCGGGAGAATGGGGCGGGGTGATGGAAAGAGGGAGAATGGGGCGGGGTGATAAAAATCGGGAGAATGGGGCGGGGTGATGGAAAGAGGGGAGGATGGGGCGGGGTGATGGAAAGAGGGGAGGATGGGGTGGGGTGATGGAAAGCGGGAGAGTGGGACGGGGTGATGGAAAGCGGGAGAATTGGGTGGGGTGATGGATAGAGGGAGAATGGGGCAGGGTGATGGAAAGAGGGAGAATGGGTCGGGGTGATGGAAAGAGGGAGAATTGGTCGAGGTGATGGAAAGCGGGAGAATGGGGCGGGGTGATGGAAAGAGGGAGAATGGGGCGGGGTGATGGAAAGAGGGAGAATGGGGCGGGGTGATGGAAAGCGGGAGAATGGGGCGAGGTGATGGAAAAAGGGATAATGGGGAGGGGTGATGGAAAGAGGGAGAATTGGGCGGGGTGATGAAAAGCGGGACAATGGAGCGGGATGATAAAAAGCGAGAGAATGGGGCAGGGTGATGGAAAGCGGGAGAATGGGGCGGGGTGATGGAAAGAGGGAAAATGGCGCGCGGTGATAGAAAGTGGGAGAATGGGGCGGGGTGATGGAAAGAGGGAGAATGGGGCGGGGTGATGGAAAGAGGGAGAATGAGGCGGGGTGATGGAAAGCGAGAGAATGGGGCTGGGTGATGGAAAGAGGGAGAATGGGGCGGGGTGATGGAAAGTGGGAGAATGGGGCGGGGTGATGGAAAGCGGGAGAATTGGGAGGGGTGATGGAAAGCGGGAGAATGGGGCGGGGTGATGAAAGGCGGGAGAATGGGGCGGGGTGATGAAAGGCGGGAGAATGGGGCAGGGTGATGGAAAGAGGGAGAATGGGGCGGGGTGATGGGAAGAGGGAGAATGGGGAGGGGTGATGGAAAGTGGGAGAATTGGGCGGGGTGATGGAAAGCGGGAGAATGGAGCGGGCGGGGTGATAGAAAGCGGGAGAATGGGCCGGGGTGATGGAAAGCGAGAGAACGGGACGGGGTGATGGAAAGCGGGAGAATGGGGCGGGGTGATGGAAAGCGGGAGAATGGGGCGGGGTGATGGAAAGCGGGAGAATGGGGCGGGGTGATGGAAAGCGGGAGAATGGGGCGGGGTGATGGAAAGCGGGAGAATGGGGTGGGGTTATAGAAAGCGGGAGAATGGGGCGGGGTGATGGAAAGCGGGAGAATGGGGCGGGGTGATGGAAAGCGGGAGAATGGGGCGGGGTGATGGAAAGATGGAGAATGGGGTGGGGTGATGGAAGGCGGGAGAATGGGGCGGGGTGATGGAAAGCGGGAGAATTGAGGAGGGTGATGGAAAGATGGAGAATGGGGCGGGGTGATGGAAGGCGGGAGAATGGGGCGGGGTGATGGAAAGAGCGAGAATGGGGCGGAGTGATAGAAAGCAGGAGAATGGGGCGGGGTGATGGAAAGAGGGAGAATGGGGAGAGGTGATGGAAAGTGGGAGAATGGGGCGGGCTGTTGGAAAGCAGGAGAATGGGGCGGGGTGATGGAAAGCGGGAGAATGGGGCGGGGTGATGGAAATTGGGAGAATGGGGCGGGGTGATGGAAAGTGGGAGAATAAAGCGGGGTGATGGAAAGTGAGAGAATGGGGCGGGGTGATGGAAAACGGGAGAATGGGACGGGGTGATGGAAAGTGGGAGAATTGGGCGGGGTGATGGATAGAGGGAGAATGGGGCGGGTTGATGGAAAGCGGGAGAATGGGGCAGGGTGATGGAAAGAGGGAGAATGGGGCGGGGTGATGGAAAGCGTGAGAATGGGGCGGGGTGATGGAAAGAGGGAGAATGGGGCAGGGTGATGGAAGGCGGGAGAATGGGGCGGGGTGATGGGAAGCAGGAGAATTGGGTGGGGTGATGGAAAGCGGGAGAATGGGGCGGGGTGATGAAAGGCGGGAGAATGGGGCGGGGTGATGGGAAGAGGGAGAATGGGGCGGGGTGATGGAAAGCGGGAGAATGGGGCGGGGTGATGGAAAGAGGGAAAACCGCTTTCCAACACCCCGGCCCATTCTCTCGCTTTCCATCACCCCGCCCCCTTCTTCCTCCTTCCATTTCCCCGCCCCATTCTCCCTCCTTCCTTCACCCCGCCCCATTCTCCCGCTTTCCATCACCCTGCCCCATTCCTCCGCTTTCCATCACCCCGCACCATTCTCCCGCTTTCCATCACCCCGCCCCATTCTCCCGCTTTCCATCACCCTGCCCCATTCTCCCGCTTTCCATCACCCCGCGCCATTCTTCCGCTTTCCATCACCCTGCCCCCTTCTCCCTCCTTCCATCACCCCGCCCCATTCTCCCTCCTTCAATCACCCCGCCCCATTCTCCCGCTTTCCATCAGCCCGCCCCATTCTCCCGCTTTCCATCACCCCGCCCCTTTCTCCCGCTTTCCATCTCCCTGCCCCATTCTCCCTCTTTCCATCACCCCGCCCCATTCTCCCGCTTTCCATCACCACGCCCCATTCTCCCGCTTCCCATCATCCCGCCCCATTCCCCCGCTTTCCATCATCCCTCCCCATTCTCCCTCCTTCCATCACCCCGACCCATTCTCCCGCTTTCCATTACACGCCCCATTCTTCCGCTTTCCATCACCCCGCCCCATTCTCCTGCTTTCCATCACCCAGCCCCATTCACCCGCTTTCCATCACCCGCCCCATTCTCCCGCTTTCCATCACCCCGCCCCATTCTCCCACTTTCCATCACTCCGCCCCATTCTCCCACTTTTCATCACCCCGCCCCATTCTCATGCTTTCCAACACCCCGCCCCATTCTCCCGCTTTCCATCACCCCGCCCCATTCTCCCGCTTTCCATCACCCCGCCCCATTCTCCCTCCTTCCATCACCCCGCCTCATTCTCCCTGCTTCCATCACCCCGCCCCATTCTCCCGCTTTCCATCACCCCACCCCATTCTCCCGCTTTCCATCACCCAGCCCCATTCTCCCACTTTCCATCACCCCGCCCCATTTTCCCGCTTTCTATCACCCTGCCCCATTCTCACGCTTTCCATCACCCTGCCCTAATCTCCCGCTTTCCATCACCCCGCCCCATTCTCCCTCCTTCCATCACCCCGCCCCATTCTCCCGCTTTCCATCACCCCGCCCATTTTTCCCGCTTTCCATAACCCCGCCCCATTCTCCCTCCTTCTATCACCCGCCCCGTTCTCCCTCCTTCCATCACCCCGCCCCTTTCTCCCTCCTTCCATCACCCCGCCCTATTCTCCCGCTTTCCATCAGCCCGCGCCATTCTCCCGCTTTCCATCACCCCGCCCCATTCTCCCGCCTTCCATCACCCCGCCCCATTCTCCCGCTTTCCATCACCCCGCCCCATTCTCCCGCTTTCGATCACCCCACCCCATTCTCCCGCTTTCCATCACCCCGCCCCATTCTCCCGCTTTCCATCACCCCGCCCCATTCTCCCACTTTCCATCTCCCCGCCCCATTCTCCCTCCTTCCATCACCCCGCCTCATTCTACCTCCTTCCATCACCCCGCCCCATGCTCCCGCTTTCCATCACCCCGCCCCATTCTACCGCTTTCCATCACCCGGCCCCATTCTCCCTCCTTCCATCACCCCGCCCAATTCTCCTGCTTTCCATCAGCCCACCCCATTCTCCCGCTTTCCATCTCCCCGCCCCATTCTCCCTCCTTCCATGACCCCGCCTCATTCTACCTCCTTCCATCACCCCGCCCCATGCTCCCGCTTTCCATCACACCGCCCCATTCTCCCGCTTTTGATCACCGCGCCCCATTCTCCTGCTTTCCATCACCCCGCCCCATTCTCCCGCTTTCCATCACCCCGCCCCATTCTCCCTCCTTCCATCACCCCGCCCATTCTCCCGCTTTCCATCACCCCGCGCTATTCTCCCTCCTTCCATCACCCCGCCCCATTCTCCCGCTTTCCATCACCCCGCCCCATTCTCCCGCTTCCCATAACCCCACCTCATTCTCCCGCTTTCCATCACCCCGCCACA
Organism: Closterium sp. NIES-65; assembly: GCA_948144175.1. NCBI lineage: Eukaryota > Viridiplantae > Streptophyta > Zygnematophyceae > Desmidiales > Closteriaceae > Closterium > Closterium sp. NIES-65. Next base: position 55,049 of record CANXME010000606.1, on the reverse strand, counting down.
TTCTCCCGCATTCCATCACCCCGCCCCATTCTCCATCCTTCCATCACCCCGCCCCGTTCTCCCGCTTTCCATCACCCCGCCCCTTTCTGCCGCTTTCCATCACGCCGCCCCCTTCTCCCTCCTTCCATCACCCGCCCCATTCTCCCTCCTTCCATCACCCCGCCCCATTCTCCCGCTTTCCATCTCCCTGCCCCATTCTCCCGCTTTCCATCACCCCGCCCCATTCTCCCGCTTCCCATCATCCCGCCCCATTCCCCCGCTTTCCATCACCCCTCCCCATTTTCCCTCCTTCTATCACCCCGCCCCATTCTCCAGCTTTCCATTACCCGCCCCATTCTCCCGCTTTCCATCACCTCGCCCCATCTCCCGCTTTCCATCACCCCGCCCTATTCTTTCGCTTTCCATCACCCCGCCCCATTCTCCTGCACTCCATCACCCCGCCCCATTCACCCGCTTTCCATCACCCGCCCCATTCTCCTGCTTTCCATCACCCCGCTTAATTCTCCCGCTTTCCATCACTCCACCCCATTCTCCCGCTTTCCATCACCCCGCCCCATTCTCCTGCTTTCCATCACCCCGCCCCATTCTCCCTCCTTCCATCACTCCGCCTCATTCTCCCTCCTTCCATCACCCCCCCCCCATTCTCCCGCTTTCCATCACCCCGCCCCATTCTCCCGCTTTCCATCACCCAGCCCCATTCTCCCACTTTCCATCACCCCGCCCCTTTCTCCCGCTTTCCATCACCCTGCCCCATTCACCTGCTTTCCATCACCCGCCCCATTCTCCCGCTTTCCATCACACCGCCCCATTCTCCCGCTTTCCATCACCCCGCCCCATTCTCCCGCTTTTCATCACCCCACCCCATTCTCCCGCTTTCCAACACCCCGGCCCATTCTCTCGCTTTCCATCACCCCGCCCCCTTCTTCCTCCTTCCATCACCCCGCCCCATTCTCCCTCCTTCCTTCACCCCGCCCCATTCTCCCGCTTTCCATCACCCTGCCCCATTCCTCCGCTTTCCATCACCCCGCACCATTCTCCCGCTTTCCATCACCCCGCCCCATTCTCCCGCTTTCCATCACCCTGCCAAATTCTCCCGCTTTCCTTCACCCCGCGCCATTCTTCCGCTTTCCATCACCCTGCCCCCTTCTCCCTCCTTCCATCACCCCGCCCCATTCTCCCTCCTTCCATCACCCCGCCCCATTCTCCCGCTTTCCATCAGCCCGCCCCATTCTCCCACTTTCCATCACCCCGCCCCTTTCTCCCGCTTTCCATCTCCCTGCCCCATTCTCCCGCTTTCCATCACCCCGCCCCATTCTCCCGCTTTCCATCACCACGCCCCATTCTCCCGCTTCCCATCATCCCGCCCCATTCCCCCGCTTTTCATCACCCCTCCCCATTCTCCCTCCTTCCATCACCCCGCCCCATTCTCCCGCTTTCCATTACACGCCCCATTCTTCCGCTTTCCATCACCCCGCCCCATTCTCCTGTTTTCCATCACCCAGCCCCATTCACCCGCTTTCCATCACCCGCCCCATTCTCCCGCTTTCCATCACCCCGCCCCATTCTCCCACTTTCCATCACCCCGCCCCATTCTCCCGCTTTTCATCACCCCGCCCCATTCTCATGCTTTCCAACACCCCGCCCCATTCTCCTGCTTTCCATCACCCCGCCCCATTCTCCTGCTTTCCATCACCCCGCCCCATTCTCCCTCCTTCCATCACCCCGCCTCATTCTCCCTGCTTCCATCACCCCGCCCCATTCTCCCGCTTTCCATCACCCCACCCCATTCTCCCGCTTTCCATCACCCAGCCCCATTCTCCCACTTTCCATCACCCCGCCCCATTTTCCCGCTTTCTATCACCCTGCCCCATTCTAACTCTTTCCATCACCCTGCCCTAATCTCCCGCTTTCCATCACCCCGCCCCATTCTCCCTCCTTCCATCACCCCGCCCCATTCTCCCGCTTTCCATCACCCCTCCCCATTCTCCCTCTTTCCATCACCCCGCCCCATTCTCCCGCTTTCCATTACACGCCCCATTCTTCCGCTTTCCATCACCCCGCCCCATTCTCCTGCTTTCCATCACCCAGCCCCATTCACCCGCTTTCCATCACCCGCCCCATTCTCCCGCTTTCCATCACCCCGCCCCATTCTCCCACTTTCCATCACTCCGCCCCATTCTCCCGCTTTTCATCACCCCGCCCCATTCTCATGCTTTCCAACACCCCGCCCCATTCTCCCGCTTTCCATCACCCCGCCCCATTCTCCCGCTTTCCATCACCCCGCCCCATTCTCCCTCCTTCCATCACCCCGCCTCATTCTCCCTGCTTCCATCACCCCGCCCCATTCTCCCGCTTTCCATCACCCCACCCCATTCTCCCGCTTTCCATCACCCAGCCCCATTCTCCCACTTTCCATCACCCCGCCCCATTTTCCCGCTTTCTATCACCCTGCCCCATTCTCACGCTTTCCATCACCCTGCCCTAATCTCCCGCTTTCCATCACCCCGCCCCATTCTCCCGCTTTCCATAACCCCGCCCCTTTCTCCCTCCTTCCATCACCCGCCCCGTTCTCCCTCCTTCCATCACCCCGCCCCTTTCTCCCTCCTTCCATCACCCCGCCCTATTCTCCCGCTTTCCATCAGCCCGCGCCATTCTCCCGCTTTCCATCACCCCGCCCCATTCTCCCGTCTTCCATCACCCCGCCCCATTCTCCCGCTTTCCATCACCCCGCCCCATTCTCCCGCTTTCGATCACCCCACCCCATTCTCCCGCTTTCCATCACCCCGCCCCATTCTCCCGCTTTCCATCACCCCGCCCCATTCTCCCACTTTCCATCTCCCCGCCCCATTCTCCCTCCTTCCATCACCCCGCCTCATTCTACCTCCTTCCATCACCCCGCCCCATGCTCCCGCTTTCCATCATCCCGCCCCATTCTACCGCTTTCCATCACCCGGCCCCATTCTCCCTCCTTCCATCACCCCGCCCAATTCTCCTGCTTTCCATCAGCCCACCCCATTCTCCCGCTTTCCATCTCCCCGCCCCATTCTCCCTCCTTCCATCACCCCGCCTCATTCTACCTCCTTCCATCACCCCGCCCCATGCTCCCGCTTTCCATCACACCGCCCCATTCTCCCGCTTTCGATCACCGCGCCCCATTCTCCTGCTTTCCATCACCCCGCCCCATTCTCCCGCTTTCCATCACCCCGCCCCATTCTCCCTCCTTCCATCACCCCGCCCATTCTCCCGCTTTCCATCACCCCGCGCTATTCTCCCTCCTTCCATCACCCCGCCCCATTCTCCCGCTTTCCATCACCCCGCCCCATTCTCCCGCTTCCCATAACCCCACCTCATTCTCCCGCTTTCCATCACCCCGCCACATTCTCCCGCTTTCCATCACCCCGCCCCATTCTCCATCCTTCCATCACCCCGCCCCATTCTCCCGCTTTCCATCACCCCGCCCCATTCTGCCGCTTTCCATCACGCTGCCCCCTTCTCCCTCCTTCCATCACCCGCCCCATTCTCCCTCCTTCCATCACCCCGCCCCATTCTCCCGCTTTCCATCAGCCCGCCCCTTTCTCGCGCTTTCCATCTCCCTGCCCCATTCTCCCGCTTTCCATCACCCCGCCCCATTCTCCCGCTTCCCATCATCCCGCCCCATTCCCCCGCTTTCCATCACCCCTCCCCATTCTCCCTCCTTCTATCACCCCGCCCCATTCTCCAGCTTTCCATTACCCGCCCCATTCTCCCGCTTTCCATCACCTCGCCCCATCTCCCGCTTTCCATCACCCCGCCCTATTCTTTCGCTTTCCTTCACCCCGCCCCATTCTCCTGCATTCCATCACCCCGCCCCATTCACCCGCTTTCCATCACCCGCCCCATTCTCCTGCTTTCCATCACCCCGCTTCATTCTCCCGCTTTCCATCACTCCGCCCCATTCTCCCGCTTTCCATCACCCCGCCCCATTCTCCAGCTTTCCATCACCCCGCCCCATTCTCCCTCCTTCCATCACTCCGCCTCATTCTCCCTCCTTCCATCACCCCCCCCCATTCTCCCGCTTTCCATCACCCCGCCCCATTCTCCCGCTTTCCATCACCCAGCCCCATTCTCCCACTTTCCATCACCCCGCCCCTTTCTCCCGCTTTCCATCACCCTGCCCCATTCACCTGCTTTCCATCACCCGCCCCATTCTCCCGCTTTCCATCACACCGCCCCATTCTCCCGCTTTCCATCACCCCGCCCCATTCTCCCGCTTTTCATCACCCCGCCCCATTCTCCCGCTTTCCAACACCCCGGCCCATTCTCTCGCTTTCCATCACCCCGCCCCCTTCTTCCTCCTTCCATCACCCCGCCCCATTCTCCCTCCTTCCTTCACCTCGCCCCATTCTCCCGCTTTCCATCACCCTGCCCCATTTCTCCGCTTTCCATCACCCCGCACCATTCTCCCGCTTTCCATCACCCCGCCCCATTCTCCCGCTTTCCATCACCCTGCCCCATTCTCCCGCTTTCCATCACCCCGCGCCATTCTTCCGCTTTCCATCACCCTGCCCCCTTCTCCCTCCTTCCATCACCCCGCCCCATTCTCCCTCCTTCCATCACCCCGCCCCATTCTCCCGCTTTCCATCAACCCGCCCCATTCCCCCGCTTTTTATCACCCCGCCCCTTTCTCCCGCTTTCCATCTCCCTGCCCCATTCTCCCGCTTTCCATCACCCCGCCCCATTCTCCCGCTTTCCATCACCACGCCCCATTCTCCCGCTTCCCATCATCCCGCCCCATTCCCCCGCTTTCCATCACCCCTCCCCATTCTCCCTCCTTCCATCAACCCGCCCCATTCTCCCGCTTTCCATTACACGCCCCATTCTTCCGCTTTCCATCACCCCGCCCCATTCTCCTGCTTTCCATCACCCAGCCCCATTCATCCGCTTTCCATCACCCGCCCCATTCTCCCGCTTTCCATCACCCCGCCCCTTTCTCCCACTTTCCATCATCCCGCCCCATTCTCCCGCTTTTCATCACCCCGCCCCATTCTCATGCTTTCAAACACCCCGCCCCATTCTCCTGCTTTCCATCACCCCGCCCCATTCTCCTGCTTTCCATCACCCCGCCCCATTCTCCCTCCTTCCATCACCCCGCCTCATTCTCCCTGCTTCCATCACCCCGCCCCATTCTCCCGCTTTCCATCACCCCACCCCATTCTCCCGCTTTCCATCACCCAGCCCCATTCTCCCACTTTCCATCACCCCGCCCCATTTTCCCGCTTTCTATCACCCTGCCCCATTCTCACGCTTTCCATCACCCTGCCCTAATCTCCCGCTTTCCATCACCCCGCCCCATTCTCCCTCCTTCCATCACCCCGCCCCATTCTCCCGCTTTCCATCACCCCGCCCCATTCTCCCGCTTTCCATAACCCCGCCCCATTCTCCCTCCTTCCATCACCCGCCCCGTTCTCCCTCCTTCCATCACCCCGCCCCTTTCTCCCTCCTTCCATCACCCCCCCCTATTCTCCCGCTTTCCATCAGCCCGACCCATTCTCCCGCTTTCCATCACCCCGCCCCATTCTCCCGCCTTCCATCACCCCGCCCCATTCTCCCGCTTTCCATCACCCCGCCCCATTCTCCCGCTTTCGATCACCCCACCCCATTCTCCCGCTTTCCATCACCCCGCCCCATTCTCCCGCTTTCCATCACCCCGCCCCATTCTCCCGCTTTCCATCTCCCTGCCCCATTCTCCCTCCTTCCATCACCCCGCCTCATTCCACCTCCTTCCATCACCCCGCCCCATGCTCCCGTTTTCCATCACCCCGCCCCATTCTACCGCTTTCCATCACCCGGCCCCATTCTCCCTCCTTCCATCACCCCGCCCCATTCTCCTGCTTTCCATCAGCCCACCCCGTTCTCCCGCTTTCCATCTCCCCGCCCCATTCTCCCTCCTTCCATGACCCCGCCTCATTCTACCTCCTTCCATCACCCCGCCCCATGCTCCCGCTTTCCATCACACCGCCCCATTCTCCCGCTTTCGATCACCGCGCCCCATTCTCCTGCTTTCCATCACCCCGCCCCATTCTCCCGCTTTCCATCACCCCGCCCCATTCTCCCTCCTTCCATCACCCCGCCCCATTCTCCCGCTTTCCATCACCCCGCCCTATTCTCCCTCCTTCCATCACCCCGCCCCATTCTCCCGCTTTCCATCACCCCGCCCCATTCTCCCGCTTCCCATAACCCCACCTCATTCTCCCGCTTTCCATCACCCCGCCACATTCTCCCGCTTTCCATCACCCCGCCCCATTCTCCATCCTTCCATCACCCCGCCCCATTCTCCCGCTTTCCATCACCCCGCCCCATTCTGCCGCTTTCCATCACGCCGCCCCCTTCTCCATCCTTCCATCACCCCGCCCCATTCTCCCTCCTTCCATCAACCCGCCCCATTCTCCCGCTTTCCATCAGCCCGCCCCTTTCTCCCGCTTTCCATCTCCCTGCCCCATTCTCCCGCTTTCCATCAACCCGCCCCATTCTCCCGCTTTCCATCACCCCGCCCCATTCTCCCGCTTCCCATCATCCCGCCCCATTCCCCCGCTTTCCATCACCCCTCCCCATTCTCCCTCCTTCTATCACCCCGCCCCATTCTCCAGCTTTCCATTACCCGCCCCATTCTCCCGCTTTCCATCACCTCGCCCCATCTCCCGCTTTCCATCACCCCGCCCTATTCTTTCGCTTTCCATCACCCCGCCCCATTCTCCTGCATTCCATCACCCCGCCCCATTCACCCGCTTTCCATCACCCGCCCCATTCTCCTGCTTTCCATCACCCCGCTCCATTCTCCCGCTTTCCATCACTCCGCCCCATTCTCCCGCTTTCCATCACCCCGCCCCATTCTCCCTCCTTCCATCACTCCGCCTCATTCTCCCTCCTTCCATCACCCCCCCCCATTCTCCCGCTTTCCATCACCCCGCCCCATTCTCCCGCTTTCCATCACCCAGCCCCATTCTCCCACTTTCCATCACCCTGCCTTATTTTCCCGCTTTCTATCACCCCGCCCCATTCTCACGCTTTCCATCACCATGCCCCAATCTCCCGCTTTCCATCACCCCGCCCCATTCTCCCTCCTTCCATCACCCCGCCCCATTCTCCCGCTTTCCATCACCCCGCCCCATTCTCCCGCTTTCCATATCCCCGCCTCATTCTCCCTCCTTCCATCACCCGCCCCATTCTCCCTCCTTCCATCACCCCGCCCCATTCTCCCTCCTTCCATCACCCTGCCCCATTCTCCCGCTTTCCATCAGCCCACCCCATTCTCCCGCTTTCCATCACCCCGCCCCATTCTCCCGCTTTCCATCACCCCGCCCCATTCTCCCGCTTTCCATCACTTAGCCCCATTCTCCCGCTTTCCATCACCCCACCCCATTTTTCCTCTTTCCATCACCCCGCCCCATTCTCCCGCTTTCCATCACCCTGCCCCAATCTCCCGCTTTCCATCACCCCGCCCCATTCTCCCTCCTTCCATCACCCCGCTCCATTCTCCCGCTTTCCATCACCCCGCCCCATTCTCCCGCTTTCCATCACCCAGCCCCATTCTCCCGCTTTCCATCACCCCGCCCCATTCTCCCGCTTTCCATCACCCCACCCCATTCTCCCGCTTTCCATCACCCCGCCCCATTCTCCCTCCTTCCATCACCCCGCCCCATTCTCCCGCTTTCCATCACCCCGCCCAACTCTCCCGCTTCCCATAACCCCACCCCATTCTCCCGCTTTCCATCACCCCACCACATTTTCCCGTTTTCTATCACCCCGCCCCATTCTCCCGCCTTCCATCACCCCGCCCCATTCTCCCGCTTTCCATCACCCTGCCCCATTCTCCCGATTTCCGTCACCCCGCCCCATTCTCCCGCTTTCCATCACCCCGCCCCATTCTCCCGCTTTCCATCACCCCGCCCCATTCTCCCGCTTTCCATCACCCCGACCCATTCTCCCGCTTTCCATCACCCCGCCCCATTCTCCTGCTTTCCATCACCCCGCCCTGTTCTCCCGCTTCCCATAACCCCACCCCCTTCTCCCGCTTTCCATCACCCCGCCACATTCTCCCGCTTTCTATCACCCCGCCCAATTCTCCTTCCTTCTATCACCCCGCCCCATTCTCCCGCTTTCCATCACCCCGCCCCATTCTCCCGATTTCCATCACCCCGCCCCATTCTCCCGCTTTCCGTCACCCCGCCCCATTCTCCGGCTTTCCATCACCCCGCCCTGTTCTCCCGCTTCCCATAACCCCACCCCCTTCTCCCGCTTTCCATCACCCCGCCAAATTCTCCCGCTTTCTATAACCCCGCCCCATTCTCCCTCCTTCTATCACCCCGCCCCATTCTCCCGCTTTCCATCACCCCGCCCCATTCTCCCGATTTCAATCACCCCGCCCCATTCTCCCGCTTTCCATCACCCCGCCCCATTCTCCCGCTTTCCATCACCCCGCCCCTTTCTCCGGCTTTCCATCATCCCGCCCCATTCTCCCTCCTTCCATCACCCCGCCCCATTCTCCCGCTTTCCATCACTCCGCCCCATTCTCCCTCCTTCCATCACCCCGCCCCATTCTCCCTCCTTCCATCACCCCGCCCCATTCTCCCGCTTTCCACCACCCCGCCCCATTCTCCCGCTTCCCATAACCCCACCCCATTCTCCCGCTTTCCATCACCCCCCACATTCTCCCACTTTCCATCACCCCGCCCCCTTCTCTCTCCTTCCATCACCCCGCCCCATTCTCCCTCCTTCCATCACCCCGCCCCATTCTCCCGCTTTCCATCAGCCCGCCCCATTCTCCCGCTTTCCATCACCCCTCCCCTTTCTCCCGCTTTCCATCTCCCCGCCCCATTCTCCCGCTTTCCATCACCCCGCCCCATTCTCCCGCTTTCCATCACCCCGCCCCATTCTTCCGCTTCCCATCATCCCGCCCCATTCCCCCGCTTTCCATCACCCCTCCCCTTTCTTCCTCCTTCCGTCACCCCGCCCCATTCTCTCGCTTTCCATCACCCCGCCCCATTCTCCCGCTTTCCATCACCCCGCCCCATTCTCCCTCATTCCATCACCCCGCTCCATTCTCCCGCTTTCCATCACCCCGCCCTATTCTCCCGCTTCCCATAACCCCACCCCATTCTCCCGCTTTCCATCACCCCGCCACATTTTCCCACTTTCCATCACCCCGCCCCCTTCTTTCTTCTTCCATCACCCCGCCCCATTCTCCCTCCTTCCATCACCCCGCCCCATTCTCCCGCTTTCCATCAGCCCGCCCCATTCTCCCGCTGTCCATCACCCCGCCCCTTTCTCCCACTTTCCATCACCCCGCCCCATTCTCCCGCTTTGCATCACCCTGCCCCATTCTCCCGCTTTCCATCACCCCGCCCCATTCTCCCGCTTTCCATCACTCCGCCCCATTCTCCCGCTTTCCATCACCCCGACCCATTCTCCCACTTTCCATCACCCCGCCCCATTCTCCCTTCGTCCATCACCCCGCCTCATTCTCCCTCCTTCCATCACCCCGCCCCATTCTCCCGCTTTCCATCACCCCGCCCCATTCTCCCGCTTTCCATCACTTAGCCCCATTCTCCCGCTTTCCATCACCCCGCCCCATTTTTCCTCTTTCCATCACCCCGCCCCATTCTCCCGCTTTCCATCACCCTGCCCCAATCTCCCGCTTTCCATCACCCCGCCCCATTCTCCCTCCTTCCATCACCCCGCCCCATTCTCCCGCTTTCCATCACCCCGCCCCATTCTCCCTCCTTCCATCACCCCGCCCCATTCTCCCGCTTTCCATCACCCCGCCCCATTCTCCTGATTTCCGTCACCCCGCCCCATTCTCCCGCTTTCCATCACCCCGCCCCATTCTCCCGCTTTCCATCACCCCGCCCCATTCTCCCGCATTCCATCATCCCGCCCCATTCTCCCTCCTTCCATCAACCCGCCCCATTCTCCCGCTTTCCATCACTCCGCCCCATTCTCCCTCCTTCCATCACCCCGCCCCATTCTCCCTCCTTCCATCACGCCGCCCCATTCTCCCGCTTTCCATCACCCCGCCCCATTCTCCCGCTTCCCATAACCCCACCCCATTCTCCCGCTTTCCATCACCCCGCCAAATTCTCCCACTTTCCATCACCCCGCCCCCTTCTCTCTCCTTCCATCACCCCGCCCCATTCTCCCTCCTTCCATCACCCCGCCCCATTCTCCCGCTTTTCATCAGCCCGCCCCATTCTCCCGCTCTCCATCACCCCTCCCCTTTCTCCCGCTTTCCATCTCCCCGCCCCATTCTCCCGCTTTCCATCACCCCGCCCCATTCTCCTGCTTTCCATCACCCCGCCCCATTCTTCCGCTTCCCATCATCCCGCCCCATTCCCCCGCTTTCCATCACCCCTCCCCATTCTCCCTCCTTCCATCACCCCGCCCCATTCTCTCGCTTTCCATCACCCCGCCCCGTTCTCCCGCTTTCCATCACCCCGCCCCATTCTCCCGCTTTCCATCACCCCGCCCCATTCTCCCTTCTTCCATCACCCCGCCCCATTCTCCCGCTTTCTATCACCCAGCCCCATTCTCCCTCATTCCATCACCCTTCCCCATTCTCCCTCATTCCATCACCCCGCTCCATTCTCCCGCTTTCCATCACCCCGCCTCATTCTACCGCTTCCCATAACCCCACCCCATTCTCCCGCTTTCCATCACCCCGCCACATTTTCCCACTTTCCATCATCCCGCCCCCTTCTCTCTCCTTCCATCACCCTGCCCCATTCTCCCTCCTTCCATCACCCCGCCCCATTCTTCCGCTTTCCATCACCCGCCCCATTCTCCCGCTTACCATCACCTCGCCCCATTCTCCCGCTTTCCATCACCCCACCCCATTCTTTTGCTTTCCATCACCCCGCCCCATTCTCCCGCTTTCCATCACCCTGCCCCATTCACCAGCTTTCCATCACCCGCCCCATTCTCCCGCTTTCCATCACCCCGCCCCATTCTCCCGCTTTCCATCACCCCGCTCCATTCTCCCGCTTTCCATCACCCCGCCCAATTCTCCCGCTTTCCATCACTCCGCCCCATTCTCCCGCTTTCCATCACCCCGACCCATTCTCCCACTTTCCATCACCCCGCCCCATTCTCCCTCCTTCCATCACCCTGCCTCATTCTCCCTCCTTCCATCACCCCGCCCCATTCTCCCGCTTTCCATCACCCTGCCCCATTCTCACGTTTTCCATCACCCCGCCCCATTTTCCCGCTTTCCATCACCCCGCCCCATTCTCCCGCTTTCCATCACCCTGCCCCAATCTCCTGCTTTCCATCACCCCGCCCCATTCTCCCTCCTTCCATCACCCCGCCCCATTCTCCCGCTTTCCATCACCCCGCCCCATTCTCCCGCTTTCCATAACCCCGCCCCATTCTCCCTCCTTTCATCACCCGCCCCATTCTCCCTCCTTCCATCACTCTGCCCCATTCTCCCTCCTTCCATCACCCCGCCCCATTCTCCCACTTTCCATCGGCCCGCCCCATTCTCCCGCTTTCCATCACCCCGCCCCATTCTCCCGCTTTCCATCACCCCGCCCCATTCTCCCGCTTTCCATCACCCTGCCCCATTCTCCCGCTTTCCATCAGCCCACCCCATTCTCCCGCTTTCCATCACCCCGCCCCATTCTCCCGCTTTCCATCACCCTGCCCCATTCTCCCTCCTTCCATCACCCCGCCTCATTCTACCTCCTTCCATCACCCCGCCCCATTCTCCTGCTTTCCATCACCTCGCCCCATTCTCCCGCTTTCCATCACCCCGCCCAATTCTTCTCCTTTCCATCACCCCGCCCCATTCACCCGCTTTCCATCACCCCACCCCATTCTCCCGCTTTCCATCACCCCGCCCCATTCTCCCGCTTTCCATCACCCCGCCCCATTCTCCCGCTTTCCATCACCCCGCCCCATCCTCCCGCTTTTCATCACCCCGCCCCATTCTCCCGCTTTCCAACACCCCGCCCCGTTCTCCTGCTTTCCATCACCCCGCCCCATTCTCCCGCTTTCCATCACCTCGCCCCATTCTCCCGCTTTCCATCACTCCGTCCCATTCTCCCGCTTTCCATCACCCCGCCCCATTCTCCCGTTTTCCATCAACCCGCCCCATTCTCCCTCCTTCCATCACCCCGCCTTATTCTCCCTCCTTCCATCACCCCGCCCCATTCTCCCGCTTTCCATCACCCCGCCCCATTCTCCCGCTTTCCATCACCCCGCCCCATTCTCCGGCTTTCCATCACCCCGCCCCATTCTCCCGCTTTCCATCACCCCGTCCCATTCTCCCGCTTTCCATCACCCCGCCCCATTCTCCCGCTTTCCATCACCACGCCCCATTCTCCCTCCTTCCATCACCCCGCCCCATTCTCCCGCTTTCCATCACCCCGCCCCATTCTCCCTCCTTCCATCACCCCGCCTCATTCTACCTCCTTCCATCACCCCTCCCCATGCTCCCGCTTTTCATCACCCCGCCCCATTCTCCCACTTTCCATCACCCCGCCCTATTCTCCCGCTTTCCATCACCCCGCCCCATTCTCCCTCCTTACATCACCCGGCCCCATTCTCCCGCTTTCCATCAGCCCACCCCATTCACCCGCTTTCCATCACACCGCCCCATTCTCCCGCTTTCCATCACCCCGCCCCATTCTCCCGCTTTCCATCACCCCGCCCCATTCTCCCATCACCTCGCCCCATTCTCCCGCTTTCCATCACCACGCCCCATTCTCCCGCTTTCCATCACCCCGCCCCATTCTCCCGCTTTCCATCACTCCGCCCCATTCTCCCGCTTTCCATCACCCTGCCCCATTCTCCTGCTTTCCATCACCCCGCCCCATTCTTCTCCTTCCATCACCCCGCCCCATTCTCCCGCTTTCCATCACCCCGCCCCATTCTCCCGCTTTCCATAACCCCGCCCCATTCTCCCTCCTTTCATCACCCGCCCCATTCTCCCTCCTTCCATCACTCTGCCCCATTCTCCCTCCTTCCATCACCCCGCCCCATTCTCCCACTTTCCATCGGCCCGCCCCATTCTCCCGCTTTCCATCACCCCGCCCCATTCTCCCGCTTTCCATCACCCCGCCCCATTCTCCCGCTTTCCATCACCCTGCCCCATTCTCCCGCTTTCCATCAGCCCACCCCATTCTCCCGCTTTCCATCACCCCGCCCCATTCTCCCGCTTTCCATCACCCTGCCCATTCTCCCTCCTTCCATCACCCCGCCTCATTCTACCTCCTTCCATCACCCCGCCCCATTCTCCTGCTTCCCATCACCTCGCCCCATTCTCCCGCTTTCCATCACCCCGCCCAATTCTTCTCCTTTCCATCACCCCGCCCCATTCACCCGCTTTCCATCACCCCACCCCATTCTCCCGCTTTCCATCACCCCGCCCCATTCTCCCGCTTTCCATCACCCCGCCCCATTCTCCCGCTTTCCATCACCCCGCCCCATCCTCCCGCTTTTCATCACCCCGCCCCATTCTCCCGCTTTCCAACACCCCGCCCCGTTCTCCTGCTTTCCATCACCCCGCCCCATTCTCCCGCTTTCCATCACCTCGCCCCATTCTCCCGCTTTCCATCACTCTGTCCCATTCTCCCGCTTTCCATCACCCCGCCCCATTCTCCCGTTTTCCATCAACCCGCCCCATTCTCCCTCCTTCCATCACCCCGCCTTATTCTCCCTCCTTCCATCACCCCGCCCCATTCTCCCGCTTTCCATCACCCCGCCCCATTCTCCCGCTTTCCATCACCCCGCCCCATTCTCCGGCTTTCCATCACCCCGCCCCATTCTCCCGCTTTCCATCACCCCGTCCCATTCTCCCGCTTTCCATCACCCCGCCCCATTCTCCCGCTTTCCATCACCACGCCCCATTCTCCCTCCTTCCATCACCCCGCCCCATTCTCCCGCTTTCCATCACCCCGCCCCATTCTCCCTCCTTCCATCACCCCGCCTCATTCTACCTCCTTCCATCACCCCGCCCCATGCTCCCGCTTTTCATCACCCCGCCCCATTCTCCCACTTTCCATCACCCCGCCCTATTCTCCCGCTTTCCATCACCCCGCCCCATTCTCCCTCCTTACATCACCCGGCCCCATTCTCCCGCTTTCCATCAGCCCACCCCATTCACCCGCTTTCCATCACACCGCCCCATTCTCCCGCTTTCCATCACCCCGCCCCATTCTCCCGCTTTCCATCACCCCGCCCCATTCTCCCATCACCTCGCCCCATTCTCCCGCTTTCCATCACCACGCCCCATTCTCCCGCTTTCCATCACCCCGCCCCATTCTCCCGCTTTCCATCACTCCGCCCCATTCTCCCGCTTTCCATCACCCTGCCCCATTCTCCTGCTTTCCATCACCCCGCCCCATTCTTCTCCTTCCATCACCCCGCCTCATTCTACCTCCTTCCATCACCCCGCCCCATTCTCCCGCTTTCCATCACCCCGCTCCATTCTCCCGCTTTCCATCACCCCGCCCCATTCTCCCGCTTTCCATCACCACGCCCCATTCTCCCGCTTTCCATCACCCCGCCCCATTCTCCCTCCTTCCATCACCCTGCCCCATTCTACCGCTTTCCATCACCCCGCCTCATTCTCCCGCTTTCAATCACCCCGCTCTATTCTCCCGCTTTCCATCAGCCCACCCCATTCTCCCGCTTTCCATCACCCCGCCCCATTCTCCCTCCCTCCATCACCGCGCCCCATTCTCCCTCCTTCCATGACCCTGCCCCATTCTCCCTCTTTCCATCACCCTGCCCCATTCTCCCGCTTTCTATCACCCCGCCCCATTCTCCCTCTTTCCATCACCCTGCCCCATTCTCCCGCTTTCCATCATCCCGCTCCATTCTCCCCCTTTCCATCACCCCGCCCAATTCTCCCTCTTTCCATCACCCCTCCCCATTCTCCCTCTTTCCATCACCCCGCCCCATTCTCCCGCTTTCCATCACCCCGCCCCATTCTCCCTCTTTCCATCACCCCGCCCCATTCTCCCGCTTTCCATCACCCCGCCCCATTCTCCCTCCCTCCATCACCGCGCCCCATTCTCCCTCCTTCCATCACCCTGCCCCATTCTCCCTCTTTCCATCACCCTGCCCCATTCTCCCGCTTTCTATCACCCCGCCCCATTCTCCCTCTTTCCATCACCCTGCCCCATTCTCCCGCTTTCCATCATCCTGCTCCATTCTCCCCCTTTCCATCACCCCGCCCAATTCTCCCTCTTTCCATCACCCCTCCCCATTCTCCCTCTTTCCATCACCCCGCCCCATTCTCCCGCTTTCCATCACCCCGCCCCATTCTCCCTCTTTCCATCACCCCGCCCCATTCTCCCGCTTTCCATCACCCCGCCCCATTCTCCCTCTTTCCACCATCCCGCCCCTTTCTCCCTGTTTCCATCACCCCGCCCCATTCTCCCGTTTTCCATCACCCCACCCCATTCTCCCTCTTTCCATCACCCCGCCCCATTCTCCCTCTTTCCATCACCCCGCCCCATTCTCACTCTTTCCATCACCCCGCCCCATTCTCCCTCTTTCCATCACCCCGCCCCATTCTCCCTCTTTCCATCACTCCGCCCCATTCTCCCGCTTTCCATTTCCGCGCCCTACTCTCCATCTTTCCATCATCCCGCCCCATTCTCCCTCCTTCCATCACCCAGCCCCATTCTCCCTCTTTGGATCACCCCGCCCCATTGTCCCGCTTTCTATCACCCCGCCCCATTCTCCCGCTTTCCATCATCCCGCCCCATTCTCCCTCTTTCCATCACCCCGCCCCATTCTCCCGCTTTCCATCACCCCGCCCCATTTTCCCTTTTCCATCACTCCGACCCATTCTCCCGCTTTCCATCACCCTGCCCCATTCTCCCTCTTTCTATCACCCCTCCCCATTCTCCCGCTTTCCATCACCCCGCCCAATTCTCCCTCTTTCTATAACCCCTCCCCATTCTCCCTTTTTCCATCACCCCGCCGCATTCTCCCGCTTTCCATCACCCCCCCCCCCCCCATTCTCCCTCTTTCCATCACCCCGCCCCATTCTCCCGCTTTCCATGACCCCGCCCCATTCTCCCGCTTTCCATCACCCCGCCCCACTCTCCCGCTTTCCATCACCCCTCCCCATTTTCCCTTTTTCCATCACCCCGCCCCATTCTCCCGCTTTCCATCACCCCGCCCTATTCTCCCTCTTTCTATCACCCCTCCCCATTCTCCCGCTTTCCATCACCCCGCCCAATTATCCCTCTTTCTATCACCCCGCCCCATTCTCCCTCTTTCTATCACCCCTCCCCATTCTCCCGCTTTCCATCACCCCGCCCCATTCTCCCGCTTTCCATCACCCGCTCTATTCTCCCGCTTTCCATCACCCCGCCCAATTCTCCCTCTTTCCATCACCCCTCCCCATTCTACCTCTTTCCATCACCCCGCCCCCCACTCTCCCTCTTTCCATCACCCCGCCCCATTCTCCCGCTTTCCATCACCCAACCCCAATCTCCCTCTTTCCATCACCCCGCCCCATTCTCCCGCTTTCCATAACCCCGCCCCATTTTCCCTCTTTCCATCACCCCGCCCCATTCTCCTGCGTTCTATCACCCCGCTCCATTCTCCCGCTTTCATTCACCCAGCCCAATTCTCCCTCTTTCCATCAACCCCCCCCATTCGCCCGCTTTCCATCACCCCGCCCCATTCTCCCGCTTTCCATCACCCCGCCCCATTCTCCCTCTTTCCATCACCCCGCCCCATTCTCCCTCTTTCCATCACCCCGCCCCACTCTCCCGCTTTCCATCACCCCGCCCCATTCTCCCTCTTTCCATCACCCCGCCCCATTCTCCCGCTTTCTATGACCCCGCCCCATTCTCCCTCTTTCCATCACCCCGCCCCATTCTCCCTCTTTCCATCACCCCGCCCCATTCTCCCTCTTTCCATCACCCCGCCCCATTCTCCCTCTTTCCATCACCCCGCCCCATTCTCCCGCTTTCCATTACCGCGCCCCACTCTCTATCTTTCCATCACCCCGCCCCATTCTCCCGCCTTCCATCACCCAGCCCCATTCTCCCTCTTTACATCACCCCGCCCCATTCTCCCGCTTTCTATCACCCAGCCCCATTCTCCCGCTTTCCATCACCCCGCCCCATTCTCCCTCTTTCCATCACCCCGCCCCATTCTCCCGCTTTCCATCACCCCGCCCCATTTTCTCTCTTTCCATCACCCCGCCCCATTCTCCCGCTTTCCATCACCCCGTCCCATTCTCCCTCTTTCTATCACCCCTCCCCATTCTCCCGCTTTCCATCACCCCGCCCAATTCTCCCTCTTTCTATCACCCCTCCCCATTCTCCCCTTTTCCATCCCCCCGCCCCATTCTCCCGCTTTCCATCACCCCGCCCCATTCTCCCTCTTTCCATCAGCCCGCCCAATTCTCCCGCTTTCCATTACCCCGCCCCATTCTCTCGCTTTCCATCACCCCGCCCCATTCTCCCGCTTTCCATCACCCCGCCCCATTTTCCCTCTTTCCATCACCCCGCCCCATTCTCCCGCTTTCTATCACCCCGCCCCATTCTCCCTCTTTCTATCACCCCTCCCCATTCTCCCGCTTTCCATCACCCCGCCCAATTATCCCTCTTTCTATCACCCCTCCCCATTCTCCCTCTTTCTATCACCCCGCCCCATTCTCCCGCTTTCCATCACCTCGCTCCATTTTCCCTCTTTCCATCACCCCGCCCCATTCTCCCTCTTTCCATCACCCCGCCACATTCTCCCGCTTTCCATCACCCCTCCCCATTCTCCCTCTTTCCGTCACCCCGCCCCATTCTCCCACTTTCCGTCACCCCGCCCCATTCTCCCGCTTTCCATCACCCCGCTCCATTCTCCCTCTTTCCATCACCCCAACCCCATTCTCCCGCTTTCCATCACCCCGCCCCATTCTCCCTCTTTCCATCACCCCGCCCCATTCTCCCGCTTTCCATCACCCCGCCTCATTCTCCCGCTTTCAATCACCCCGCTCTATTCTCCCGCTTTCCATCACCCCGCCCAATTCTCCCTCTTTCCATCACCCCTCCCCATTCTACCTCTTTCCGTCACCCCGCCCCCCATTCTCCCTCTTTCCATCACCCCGCCCCATTCTCCCGCTTTCCATCACCCCGCCCCATTCTCCCTCTTTCCATCACCCCGCCCCCTTTTCCCTCTTTCCATCACCCCGCCCCATTCTCCCGCTCTCCATCCCCCGCCCCATTCTCCCTCTTTCTATCACTCCGCCCCATTCTCCCGCTTTCCATCACCCCGCCCCATTTTCCCTCTTTCCATCACCCCGCCCCATTCTCCCTCTTTCCATCACCCCGCCACATTTTCCCGCTTTCCATCACCCCTCCCCATTCTCCCTCTTTCCATCACCCTGCCCCATTCTCCCACTTTCCGTCATCCCGCCCCATTCTCCCGCTTTCCATCACCCCGCCCCATTCTCCCTCTTTCCATCAGCCCGCCCAATTCTCCCGCTTTCCATTACCCCGCCCCATTCTCTCGCTTTCCATCACCCCGCCCCATTCTCCCGCTTTCCATCACCCCGACCCATTTTCCCTCTTTCCATCACCCCGCCCCATTCTCCCTCTTTCCATCACCCCGCCACATTTTCCCGCTTTCCATCACCCCTCCCCATTCTCCCTCTTTCCATCACCCTGCCCCATTCTCCCACTTTCCGTCATCCCGCCCCATTCTCCCGCTTTCCATCACCCCGCCCCATTCTCCCTCTTTCCATCAGCCCGCCCAATTCTCCCGCTTTCCATTACCCCGCCCCATTCTCTCGCTTTCCATCACCCCGCCCCATTCTCCCGCTTTCCATCACCCCGCCCCATTTTCCCTCTTTCCATCACCCCGCCCCATTCTCCCGCTTTCCATCACCCCGCCCCATTCTCCCTCTTTCTATCACCCCTCCCCATTCTCCCGCTTTCCATCACCCCGCCCAATTCTCCCTCTTTCTATCACCCCTCCCCATTCTCCCTCTTTCTATCACCCCGCCCCATTCTCCCGCTTTCCATCACTCCGCTCCATTTTCCCTCTTTCCATCACCCCGCCCCATTCTCCCTCTTTCCATCACCCCGCCACATTCTCCCGCTTTCCATCACCCCTCCCAATTCTCCCTCTTTCCGTCACCCCGCCCCATTCTCCCACTTTTCGTCACCCCGCCCCATTCTCCCGCTTTCCATCACCCCGCTCCATTCTCCCTCTTTCCATCACCCCAACCCCATTCTCCCGCTTTCCATCACCCCGCCCCATTCTCCCTCTTTCCATCACCCCGCCCCATTCTCCCGCTTTCCATCACCCCTCCCCATTCTCCCGCTTTCCATCACCCCGCCCAATTCTCCCTCTTTCTATCACCCCTCCCTATTCTCCCCTTTTCCATCCCCCCGCCCTATTCACCCACTTTCCATCACCCCGCCCCATTCTCCCGCTTTCCATCACCCCGCTCTATTCTCCCGCTTTCCATCACCCCGCCCAATTCTCCCTCTTTCCATCACCCCTCCCCATTCTACCTCTTTCCATCACCCCGCCCCCCATTCTTCCTCTTTCCATCACCCCGCCCCATTCTCCCGCTTTCCATCACCCCGCCCCATTCTCCCTCTTTCCATCACCCCGCCCTATTTTCCCTCTTTCCATCACCCCGCCCCATTCTCCCGCTTTCCATCACCCCGCCCCATTCCCCCTCTTTCTATCACCCCTCCCGCTTCTCCCGCTTTCCATCACCCCGCCCAATTCTCCCTCTTTCCATCACCCCTCCCCGTTCTCCCTCTTTCCATCACCCCGCCCCATTCTCCCGCTTTCCATTACCCCGCTCCTTTCTCCCACTTTCCATCACCCCGCCCAATTCTCCCTCTTTCCATCACCCCTCCCCGTTCTCCCTCTTTCCATCACCCCGCCCAATTCTCCCTCTTTCCATCACCCCGCCCCATTCTTCCTCTTTCCATCACCCCACCCCATTCTCTCTCTTTCCATCACCCCACCCCATTCTCCCGCTTTCCATCACGCCGCCCCATTTTCCCTCTTTCCATCACCCCGCCCCATTCTCCCGCTTTCCATCACCCTGCCCCATTTTCCCTCTTTCCATCACCCCGCCCCATTCTCCCGCTTTCCATCACCCCGCCCCATTCTCCCTCTTTCTATCACCCCTCCCCCTTCTCCCGCTTTCCATCACCCCGCCCAATTCTCCCTCTTTCTATCACCCCTCCCCATTCTTCCTCTTTCTATCACCCCGCCCCATTCTCCCGCTTTCCATCACCCCGCCCCATTTTCCCTCTTTCCATCACCCCGCCCCATTCTCCCTCTTTCCATCACCCCGCCACATTCTCCCGCTTTCCATCACACCTACCCATTCTCCCTCTTTCCATCACCCCGCCCCATTCTCCCACTTTCCGTCACCCCGCCCCATTCTCCCGCTTTCCATCACCCCGCTCCATTCTCCCTCTTTCCGTCACCCCGCCCCATTCTCCCGCTTTCCATCACCTCGCCCCATACTCCCTCTTTCCATCACCCGGCCCCATTCTCCCGCTCTCCATCACCCCGCTCCTTTCTCCCGCTTTCCATCACCCCGCCCAATTCTCCCTCTTTCCATCACCCCTCCCCGTTCTCCCTCTTTCCATCACCCCGCCCGATTCTCCCTCTTTCCATCACCCCGCCCCATTCTTCCTCTTTCCATCACCCTGCCCCATTCTCTCTCTTTCCATCACCCCGCCCCATTCTCCCGCTTTCCATCACGCCGCCCCATTTTCCCTCTTTCCATCACCCCGCCCCATTCTCCCGCTTTCCAGCACCCCGCCCCATTCTCCCTCTTTCTATCACCCCTCCCCATTCTCCCGCTTTCCATCACCCCGCCCCATTTTCCCTCTTTCCATCACCCCGCCCCATTCTCCCTCTTTCCATCACCCCGCCACATTCTCCCGCTTTCCATCACCCCTACCCATTCTCCCTCTTTCCATCACCCCGCCCCATTCTCCCCCTTTCCGTCACCCCGCCCCATTCTCCCGCTTTCCATCACCCCGCCCCATTTTCCCGCTTTCCATCACCCCGCCCCATTCTCCCTCTTTCTATCACCCCTCCCCCTTCTCCCGCTTTCCATCACCCCGCCCAATTCTCCCTCTTTCTATCACCCCTCCCCATTCTCCCTCTTTCCATCACCCCGCCCCATTCTCCCGCTTTCCATCACCTCGCCCCATTTTCCCTCTTTCCATCATCCCGCCCCATTCTCCCTCTTTCCATCACCCCGCCACATTCTCCCGCTTTCCATCACACCTACCCATTCTCCCTCTTTCCATCACCCCGCCCCATTCTCCCACTTTCCGTCACCCCGCCCCATTCTCCCGCTTTCCATCACCCCGCTCCATTCTCCCTCTTTCCGTCACCCCGCCCCATTCTCCCGCTTTCCATCACCTCGCCCCATACTCCCTCTTTCCATCACCCTGCCCCATTCTCCCGCTCTCCATCACCCCGCTCCTTTCTCCCGCTTTCCATCACCCCGCCCAATTCTCCCTCTTTCCATCACCCCTCCCCGTTCTCCCTCTTTCCATCACCCCGCCCAATTCTCCCTCTTTCCATCACCCCGCCCCATTCTTCCTCTTTCCATCACCCCGCCCCATTCTCTCTCTTTCCATCACCCCGCCCCATTCTCCCGCTTTCCATCACGCCGCCCCATTTTCCCTCTTTCCATCACCCCGCCCCATTCTCCCGCTTTCCATCACCCCGCCCCATTCTCCCTCTTTCTATCACCCCTCCCCATTCTCCCGCTTTCCATCACCCCGCCCCATTTTCCCTCTTTCCATCACCCCGCCCCATTCTCCCTCTTTCCATCACCCCGCCACATTCTCCCGCTTTCCATCACCCCTACCCATTCTCCCTCTTTCCATCACCCCGCCCCATTCTCCGACTTTCCGTCACCCCGCCCCATTCTCCCGCTTTCCATCACCCCGCTCCATTCTCCCTCTTTCCGTCACCCCGCCCCATTCTCCCGCTTTCCATCACCTCGCCCCATACTCCCTCTTTCCATCACCCTGCCCCATTCTCCCGCTTTCCATCACCCCTCTCCTTTCTCCCACTTTCCATCACCCCGCCCAATTCTCCCTCTTTCCATCACCCCTCCCCGTTCTCCCTCTTTCCATCACCCCGCCCAATTCTCCCTCTTTCCATCACCCCGCCCCATTCTTCCTCTTTCCATCACCCCGCCCCATTCTCTCTCTTTCCATCACCCCGCCCCATTCTCCCGCTTTCCATCACGCCGCCCCATTTTCCCTCTTTCCATCACCCCGCCCCATTCTCCCGCTTTCCATCACCCCGCCCCATTCTCCCTCTTTCTATCACCCCTCCCCATTCTCCCGCTTTCCATAACCCGCCCCATTTTCCCTCTTTCCATCACCCCGCCCCATTCTCCCGCTTTCCATCACCCCGCCCCATTCTCCCTTTTTCCATCACCCCGCCCCATTTTCCCTCTTTCCATCACCCCGCCCCATTCTCCCGCTTTCCATCACCCCGCCCCATTCTCCCTCTTTCTATCACCCCTCCCCCTTCTCCCGCTTTCCATCACCCCGCCCAATTCGCCCTCTTTCTATCACCCCTCCCCATTCTCCCTCTTTCTATCACCCCGCCCCATTCTCCCGCTTTCCATCACGCCGCCCCATTTTCCCTCTTTCCATCACCCCGCCCCATTCTCCCGCTTTCCATCACCCCGCCCCATTCTCCCTCTTTCTATCACCCCTCCCCATTCTCCCGCTTTCCATCATCCCGCCCCATTTTCCCTCTTTCCATCACCCCGCCCCATTCTCCCTCTTTCCATCACCCCGCCACATTCTCCCACTTTCCATCACCCCTCCCCATTCCCCCTCTTTCCATCACCCCGCCCCATTCTACCACTTTCTATCACCCCGCCCCATTCTCCCGCTTTCCATCACCCCGCTCCATTCTCCCTCTTTCCATCACCCCGCCCCATTCTCCCTCTTTCCATCACCCCGCCCCATTCTCCCTCTTTCCATCACCCCGCCCCATTCTCCCTCTTTCCATCACCCCGCCCCATTCTCCCGCTTTCCATTACCGCGCCCCACTCTCTATCTTTCCATCACCCCGCCCCATTCTCCCGCTTTCCATCACCTCGCCCCATACTTCCTCTTTCCATCACCCCGCCCCATTCTCCCGCTTTCCATCACCCCGCTCCTTTCTCCCGCTTTCCATCACCCCGCCCAATTCTCCCTCTTTCCATCACCCCTCCCCGTTCTCCCTCTTTCCATCACCCCGCCCAATTCTCCCTCTTTCCATCACCCCGCCCCATTCTCCCGCTTTCCATCACCCCGCCCCATTCTCCCTCTTTCTATCACCCCTCCCCATTCTCCCGCTTTCCATCACCCCGCCCCATTTTCCCTCTTTCCATCACCCCGCCCCGTTCTCCCGCTTTCCATCACCCCGCCCCATTCTCCCTCTTTCCATCACCCCGCCCCATTTTCCCTCTTTCCATCACCCCGCCCCATTCTCCCGCTTTCCATCACCCCGCCCCATTCTCCCTCTTTCTATCACCCCTCCCCCTTCTCCCGCTTTCCATCACCCCGCCCAATTCTACCTCTTTCTATCACCCCTCCCCATTCTCCCTCTTTCTATCACCCCGCCCCATTCTCCCGCTTTCCATCACCCCGCCCCATTTTCCCTCTTTCCATCAACCCGCCCCATTCTCCCTCTTTCCATCACCCCGCCACATTCTCCCGCTTTCCATCACCCCTACCAATTCTCCCTCTTTCCATCACCCCGCCCCATTCTCCCACTTTCCGTCACCCCGCCCCATTCTCCCGCTTTCCATCACCCCGCTCCATTCTCCCTCTTTCCATCACCCCGCCCCATTCTCCCTCTTTCTATCACCCCTCCCCCTTCTCCCGCTTTCCATCACCCCGCCCAATTCTCCCTCTTTCTATCACCCCTCCCCATTCTCCCTCTTTCCATCACCCCGCCCCATTCTCCCGCTTTCCATCACCCCACCCCATTTTCCCTCTTTCCATCATCCCGCCCCATTCTCCCTCTTTCCATCACCCCGCCACATTCTCCCGCTTTCCATCACACCTACCCATTCTCCCTCTTTCCATCACCCCGCCCCATTCTCCCACTTTCCGTCACCCCGCCCCATTCTCCCGCTTTCCATCACCTCGCCCCATACTCCCTCTTTCCATCACCCCGCCCCATTCTCCCGCTTTCCATCACCCCGCTCCTTTCTCCCGCTTTCCATCACCCCGCCCAATTCTCCCTCTTTCCATCACCCCTCCCCGTTCTCACTCTTTCCATCACCCCGCCCAATTCTCCCTCTTTCCATCACCCCGCCCCATTCTTCCTCTTTCCATCACCCCGCCCCATTCGCTCTCTTTCCATCACCCCGCCCTATTCTCCCGCTTTCCATTACGCCGCCCCATTTTCCCTCTTTCCATCACCCCGCCCCATTCTCCCGCTTTCCATCACCCCGCCCCATTCTCCCGCTTTCTATCACCCAGCCCCATTCTCCCGCTTTCCATCACCCCGCCCCATTTTCTCTCTTTCCATCACCCCGCCCCATTCTCCCGCTTTCCATCACCCCGCCCCATTCTCCCTCTTTCTATCACCCCTCCCCATTCTCCCGCTTTCCATCACCCCGCCCAATTCTCCCTCTTTCTATCACCCCTCCCCATTCTCCCCTTTTCCATCCCCCCGCCCCATTCTCCCGCTTTCCATCACCCCGCCCCATTCTCCCTCTTTCCATCAGCCCGCCCAATTCTCCCGCTTTCCAATACCCCGCCCCATTCTCTCGTTTTCCATCACCCCGCCCCATTCTCCCGCTTTCCATCACCCCGCCCCATTTTCCCTCTTTCCATCACCCCGCCCCATTCTCCCGCTTTCCATCACCCCGCCCCATTCCCCCTCTTTCTATCACCCCGCCCCATTCTCCCGCTTTCCATCACCCCGCCCAATTCTCCCTCTTTCTATCACCCCTCCCCATTCTCCCTCTTTCTATCACCCCGCCCCATTCTCCCGCTTTCCATCACCCCGCTCCATTTTCCCTCTTTCCATCACCCCGCCCCATTCTCCCTCTTTCCATCACCCCGCCACATTCTCCCGCTTTCCATCACCCCTCCCCATTCTCCCTCTTTCCGTCAACCCGCCCCATTCTCCCACTTTCCCTCACCCCGCCCCATTCTCCCGCTTTCCATCACCCCGCTCCATTCTCCCTCTTTCCATCACCCCAACCCCATTCTCCCGCTTTCCATCACCCCGCCCCATTCTCCCTCTTTCCATCACCCCGCCCCATTCTCCCGCTTTCCATCACCCCGCCTCATTCTCCCGCTTTCAATCACCCCGCTCTATTCTACCGCTTTCCATCACCCCGCCCAATTCTCCCTCTTTCCATCACCCCTCCCCATTCTACCTCTTTCCATCACCCCGCCCCCCATTCTCCCTCTTTCCATCACCCCGCCCCATTCTCCCGCTTTCCATCACCCCGCCCCATTCTCCCACTTTCCATCACCCCGCCCCATTTTCCCTCTTTCCATCACCCCGCCCCATTCTCCCGCTCTCCATCACCCCGCCCCATTCTCCCTCTTTCTATCACCCCGACCCATTCTCCCGCTTTCCATCACCCCGCCCCATTTTCCCTCTTTCCATCACCCCGCCCCATTCTCCCTCTTTCCATCACCCCGCCACATTTTCCCGCTTTCCATCACCCCTCCCCATTCTCCCTCTTTCCATCACCCCGCCCCATTCTCCCACTTTCCGTCACCCCGCCCCATTCTCCCGCTTTCCATCACCCCGCCCCATTCTCCCTCTTTCCATCAGCCCGCCCAATTCTCCCGCTTTCCACTACCCCGCCCCATTCTCTCGCTTTCCATCACCCCGCCCCATTCTCCCGCTTTCCATCACCCCGCCCCATTCTCCCTCCTTCCATCACCCCGCCCCATTCTCCCGCTTTCCATCACCCCGCCCCATTCTCCCTCTTTCTATCACCCCTCCCCATTCTCCCGCTTTCCATCACCCCGCCCAATTCTCCCTCTTTCTATCACCCCTCCCCATTCTCCCTCTTTCTATCACCCCGCCCCATTCTCCCGCTTTCCATCACTCCGCTCCATTTTCCCTCTTTCCATCACCCCGCCCCATTCTCCCTCTTTCCATCACCCCACCACATTCTCCCGCTTTCCATCACCCCTCCCCATTCTCCCTCTTTCCGTCACCCCGCCCCATTCTCCCACTTTCCGTCACCCCGCCCCATTCTCCCGCTTTCCATCACCCCGCTCCATTCTCTCTCTTTCCATCACCCCAACCCCATTCTCCCGCTTTCCATCACCCCGCCCCATTCTCCCTATTTCCATCACCCCTCCCCATTCTCCCGCTTTCCATCCCCCCGCCCTATTCTCCCGCTTTCCATCACCCCGCCCCATTCTCCCTCTTTCCATCACCCCGCCCCATTCTCCCCCTTTCCATTACCCCGCCCCATTCTCCCGCTTTCCATCACCCCGCCCCATTTTCCCTCTTTCTATCACCCCGCCCCATTCTCCCGCTTTCCATCACCTCGCCCCATTCTCCCTCTTTCTATCACCCCTCCCCATTCTCCCGCTTTCCATCACCCCACCCAATTCTCCCTCTTTCTATCACCCCTCCCCATTCTCCCTCTTTCTATCACCCCGCCCCATTCTCACGCTTTCCATCCCCCCGCCCTAATCTCCCGCTTTCCATCACCCCGCCCCATTCTCCCTCTTTCCATCACCCCGCCCCATTCTCCCCCTTTCCATTACCCCGCCCCATTCTCCCGCTTTCCATCACCCCGCCCCATTCTCCCGCTTTCCATCACCCCGCCCCATTTTCCCTCTTTCCATCACCCCGCCCCATTCTCCCGCTTTCCATCACCCCGCCCCATTTTCCCTCTTTCCATCACCCCGCCCCATTCTCCTGCTTTCCATCACCCCACCCAATTCTCCCTCTTTCTATCACCCCTCCCCATTTTCCCTCTTTCCATCACCCCGCCCCATTCTCCCTCTTTCCATCACCCCGCCACATTCTCCTGCTTTCCATCACCCCTTCCCATTCTCCCTCTTTCCATCACCCCGCCCCATTCTCCCACTTTCCGTCACCCCGCCCAATTCTCCCGCTTTCCATCACCCCGCTCCATTCTCCCTCTTTCCATCACCCCAACCCCATTCTCCCGCTTTCCATTACCCCGCCCCATTCTCCCTCTTTCCATCACCGCGCCCCATTCTCTCGCTTTCCATCACCCCGCCCCATTCTCCCGCTTTCCATCACCCCGCTCTATTCTCCCGCTTTCCATCACCCCGCCCAATTCTCCCTCTTTCCATCACCCCTCCCCATTCTACCTCTTTCCATCACCCCGCCCCCCATTCTCCCTCTTTCCATAACCCCGCCCCATTCTCCCGCTTTCCATCACCCCGCCCCATTCTCCCTCTTTCCATCACCCCGCCCCATTTTCCCTCGGGGGTTTAACACACGGTGGGTTGAACACACGGTGGGTTGAACACACGGTAGGTTTAACACACGGTAGGTTGAACACACGGTTGGTTGAACACACGGTGGGTTGAACACACGGTGGGTTGAACACACGGTAGGTTTAACACACGGTAGGTTGAACACACGGTTGGTTGAACACACGGTGGGTTGAACACACGGTGGGTTGAACACACGGAAGGTTTTACACATGGTGGGTTGAACACACGGTGGGTTGAATATACCGTAGGTTTAACACACGGTGGGTTTAACACACGGTGGGTTGAACACACGGTGGGTTGAACACACGGTAGGTTTAACACACGGTGGGTTGAACACACGGTTGGTTGAACACACGGTGGGTTGAACACACGGTGGGTTGAACATACGGTAGGTTTAAGACACGGTGAGTTGAACACACGGTGGGTTGAACACACGGTAGGTTGAACACACGGTGGGTTTAACACACGGTGGGCTGAACACACGGTAGGTTTAACACACGGTGGGTTGAACACACGGTGGGTTTAATACACGATAGGTTTAACACACGGTGGGTTTCACACACGGTGGGTTGAACACACGGTGGGTTGAACACACGGTGGGTTGAACACACGGTAGGTTTAACAAACGGTGGGTTGAACATGCGGTGGGTTGAACACACGGTGGGTTGAACACACGGTGGGTTGAACACACGGTGGGTTTAACACACAGTGGGTTGAACACACGGTGGGTTTAACACACGGTTGGTTTAACACACGATGGGTTGAACATACTGTAGGTTTAACACACGGTGGGTTTAACACACGGTGGGTTGAACAAACGGTGGGTTGAACACACGGTGGGTTGAACGCACGGTAGGTTTAACACAATGTGGGTTGAACACACGGTGGGTTTTACACACGGTGGGTTGAACACACGGTGGGATAAACACACGGTACGTTTAACAAACGGTGGGTTGAACACGTGGTGGGTTGAACACATGGTGGGTTGAACACACGATGGGTCTAACACACGGTGGGTTTAACACACGGTGGGTTGAACACACGGTGGGTTGAACACACGGTGGGTTTAACACACGGTGGGCTTAACACACGGTGGGTTGAACACACGGTGGGTTGAACACACGGTGGGTTGAACACACGGTGGGTTTAACACACGGTGGGTTTAACACACGGTGGGTTTAACACACGGTGGGTTGATCACACGGTGGGTTGAACACACGGTGGGTTGAACACACGGTAGGTTGAACACACGGTGGTTTGAACACACGGTAGGTTTAACACACGGTGGTTAGAACACACGGTGGGTTGAACACACGGTGGGTTGAACACACGGTAGGTTTAACACACGGTGGGTTGAACACACGGTGGGTTGAACACACGGTGGGTTGAACACACGGTGGGTTGAACACACGGTTGGTTTAACACAAGGTGGGTTGATCACATGGTGGGTTTAACACACGGTGGGTTGAATACACGGTGGGTTGAACACACGGTGGGTTGAACACACGGTAGGCTTAACACACGGTGGGTTGAACACACGGTGGGTTGAACACACGTTGGGTATAACACACGATGGGTTGAACACACGGTGGGTTGAACACACGGTGGGTTGAACACAGGGTGGGTTGAACACACGGTGGGTTGAACACACGGTGGGTTGAACACACGGTGGGTTGAACACACGGTGGGTTGAACACACGGTGGGTTGAACACACGTTGGGTATAACACACGATGGGTCTAACACACGGTGGGTTTAACACACGGTGGGTATAACACACTGTGGGTTAAACACAGGGTGGGTTCAACACACGGTGGGTTGAACACACAGTGGGTTGAACACACGGTGGGTTGAACACACGGTGGGTTGAACACGCGGTGGGTTGAACATACGGTAGGTTTAACACACGGTGGATTGAACACACGGTGGGTTGAACACACGGTGGGTTGAACACACGGTGGGTTGAACACACGGTAGGCTTAACACACGGTGGGTTGAACACACGGTGGGTTGAACACACGGTGGGTTGAACAAACGGTGGGTTGAACACACGGTAGGTTTAACACACGGTGGGTTGAACACGCGGTGGGTTGAACACACGATGGGTTGAACACACGGTAGGTTTAACACACGGTGGGTTGAACAAAAGGTGGGTTGAACACACGGTGTGTTGAACACACGGTGGGTTGAACACACGGTAGGTTGAACACACGGTAGGATTAACACACGGTGGGTTGAACACACGGTGGGTTTAACACACGGTAGGATTAACCCACGGTGGGTTTAACACACAGTGAGTTTAACACACGGTGGGTTGAACACACGGTGGGTTGAACACACGGTAGGTTTAACACACGGTGGGTTGAACACACGGTGGGTTGAACACACGGTGGGTTGAACACACGGTAGGTTTAACACACGGTGGGTTGAACACACGGTGGGTTGAACACACGGTGGGTTTAACACACGGTGGGTTTAACACACGGTGGGTTGAACACACGGTGGGTTGAACACACGGTAGGTTTAACACACGGTGGGTTGAACACACTGTGGGTTGAATACACGGTGTGTTGAACACACAGTGGGTTGAACACACAATGGGTTGAACACACGGCGGGTTTAACACACGGTGGGTTTAACAGAGGGTGGGTTTAACACACGGTGGGTTGAACACACGGTGGGTTTAACACACGGTGGGTTTAACATACGGTGGGTTGAACACACGGTGGGTTTATTACACGGTGGGTTTAACACACGGTGGGTTTAACACACAGTGAGTTTAACACACAGTGGGTTGAACATACGGTGGGTTAAACACACGGTAGGTTTAACACACGGTGGTTTGAACACACGGTGGGTTGAACACACGGTGGGTTGAACACACGGTGGGTTGAACACACGGTGGGTTGAACATACGGTGGGTTGAACACACGGTTGGTTGAACACACGGTGGGTTGAACACACGGTGGGTTGAACACACGGTGGGTTGAATACACGGTGGGTTGAACACACAGTGGGTTGAACACACGGTAGGCTTAACACACGGTGGGTTGAACACACGGTGGGTTGAACACACGGTGGGTTGAACACACAGTGGATTGAACACACTAGGTTTAGCACACGGTGGGTTTAACACTTGGTGGGTTGAACACACGGTGGGTTGAACACACGGTAGGTTTAACACACGGTGGGTTGAACACACGGTAGGTTTAACACACGGTGGGTTGAACACACAGTGGGTTGAACACACGGTTGGTTGAACACACGGTGGGTTGAACACATGGTGGGTTGAACATACGGTAGGTTTAACACACGGTGGGTTGAACACACGGTGGGTTGAACACACGGTGGGTTGAACACACGGTGGGTTGAACACACGGTTGGTTGAACACACGGTGGGTTGAACACACGGTGGGTTGAACACACGGTGGGTTGAACACACGTTGGGTATAACACACGATGGGTCTAACACACGGTGGGTTTAACACACGGTGGGTATAACACACTGTGGGTTAAACACAGGGTGGGTTTAACACACGGTGGGTTGAACACACGGTGGGTTGAACACACAGTGGGTTGAACACACGGTGGGTTGAACACGCGGTGGGTTGAACATACGGTAGGTTTAACACACGGTGGATTGAACACACGGTGGGTTGAACACACGGTGGGTTGAACACACGGTGGGTTGAACACACGGTAGGCTTAACACACGGTGGGTTGAACACACGGTGGGTTGAACACACGGTGGGTTGAACAAACGGTGGGTTGAACACACGGTAGGTTTAACACACGGTGGGTTGAACACGCGGTGGGTTGAACACACGATGGGTTGAACACACGGTAGGTTTAACACACGGTGGGTTGAACAAAAGGTGGGTTGAACACACGGTGTGTTGAACACACGGTGGGTTGAACACACGGTAGGTTGAACAAACGGTAGGATTAACACACGGTGGGTTGAACACACGGTGGGTTTAACACACGGTAGGATTAACCCACGGTGGGTTTAACACACAGTGAGTTTAACACACGGTGGGTTGAACACACGGTGGGTTGAACACACGGTAGGTTTAACACACGGTGGGTTGAACACACGGTGGGTTGAACACACGGTGGGTTGAACACACGGTAGGTTTAACACACGGTGGGTTGAACACACGGTGGGTTGAACACACGGTGGGTTTAACACACGGTGGGTTTAACACACGGTGGGTTGAACACACGGTGGGTTGAACACATGGTAGGTTTAACACACGGTGGGTTGAACACACTGTGGGTTGAATACACGGTGTGTTGAACACACAGTGGGTTGAACACACAATGGGTTGAACACACGGCGGGTTTAACACACGGTGGGTTTAACAGAGGGTGGGTTTAACACACGGTGGGTTGAACACACGGTGGGTTTAACACACGGTGGGTTTAACATACGGTGGGTTGAACACACGGTGGGTTTAACACACGGTGGGTTTAACACACGGTGGGTTTAACACACAGTGAGTTTAACACACGGTGGGTTGAACATACGGTGGGTTAAACACACGGTAGGTTTAACACACGGTGGTTTGAACACACGGTGGGTTGAACACACGGTGGGTTGAACACACGGTAGGTTTAACACACGGTGGGTTGAACACACGGTGGGTTGAACACACGGTGGGTTGAACATACGGTGGGTTGAACACACGGTTGGTTGAACACACGGTGGGTTGAACACACGGTGGGTTGAATACACGGTGGGTTGAATACACGGTGGGTTGAACACACAGTGGGTTGAACACACGGTAGGCTTAACACACGGTGGGTTGAACACACGGTGGGTTGAACACACGGTGGGTTGAACACACAGTGGATTGAAAACACTAGGTTTAGCACACGGTGGGTTTAACACACGGTGGGTTGAACACACGGTGGGTTGAACACACGGTAGGTTTAACACACGGTGGGTTGAACACACGGTAGGTTTAACATACGGTGGGTTGAACACACAGTGGGTTGAACACACGGTTGGTTGAACACACGGTGGGTTGAACACATGGTGGGTTGAACATACGGTAGGT
Source organism: Closterium sp. NIES-65 (assembly GCA_948144175.1). Taxonomy (NCBI): domain Eukaryota; kingdom Viridiplantae; phylum Streptophyta; class Zygnematophyceae; order Desmidiales; family Closteriaceae; genus Closterium; species Closterium sp. NIES-65. The sequence continues at coordinate 22,526 of CANXME010000606.1, read as the reverse complement.
TTAACACACGGTGGGTTGAACACACGGTGGGTTGAACACACGGTGGGTTGAACACACGGTGGGTTGAACACACGGTTGGTTGAACACACGGTGGGTTGAACACACGGTGGGTTGAACACACGGTGGGTTGAACACACGGTGGGTTGAACACACGGTGGGTTGAACACACGGTTGGTTGAACACATGGTGGGTTGAACACACGGTGGGTTGAACACACGGTGGGTTGAACACACGGTGGGTTGAACACACGGTGGGTTGAACACACGGTAGGTTTAACACACGGTAGGTTTAACACAAGGTGGGTTGAACACACGGTGGGTTGAACACACGGTGGGTTGAACACACGGTGGGTTGAACACACGGTGGGTTGAACACACGGTGGGTTTAACACACGGTGGGTTGAACACACGGTGGGTTGAACACACGGTGGGTTGAACACACGGTGGGTTGAACACACGGTGGGTTGAACATACGGTAGGTTTAACACACGGTGGGTTGAACACACGGTGGGTTGAACACACGGTAGGTTTAACACACGGTGGGTTGAACACACGGTGGGTTGAACACACGGTGGGTTTAACACACGCTTGGTTGAACACACGGTAGGTTGAACACACGGTAGGTTTAACACACGGTGGGTTGAACACACGGTGGGTTGAACACACGGAAGGCTTAACACACGGTGGGTTGAACACACGGTGGGTTGAAAACACGGTGGGTTGAACACACGGTGGGTTGAACACACGGTGGGTTTAACACACGGTGGGTTGAACACACTGTGGGTTGAACACACGGTGGGTTGAACACACGATGGGTTGAACACACAGTGGGTTTAACACACGGTGGGTTTAACACACGGTGGGTTTAACACACGGTGGGTTTAACACACGGTGGGTTGAACACACGGTGGGTTTAACACACGGTGGGTTTAACACACGGTGGGTTTAACACGGTGGGTTTAACACACGGTGGGTTTAACACACGGTTGGTTTAACACACGGTGGGATTAACACACGGTGTGTTTAACACGGTGGGTTTAACACACTGTGGGTTTAACACACGGTGGGTTTAACACACGGTGGGTTGAACACACGGTGGGTTGAACACACGGTGGGCTGAACACACGGTGGGCTTAACACACGGTGGGCTGAACACACGGTGGGTTGAACACATGGTAGGTTTAACACACGGTGGGTTCAACACACGGTGGGTTGAACACACGGTAGGTTTTACACACGGTGGGTTGAACACAAGGTGGGTTGAACATACGGTTGGTTTAACACACGATGGGCTGAACACACGGTGGGTTGAACACACGGTGGGTTGAACACACGGTGGGTTGAACACACGGAGTGTTGAACACACGGTGGGTTGAACACACGGTGGGTTGATCACACGGAGTGTTGAACACACGGTGGGTTGAACACACGGTGGGTTGAACACACGGTGGGTTTAACACACGGTGGATTTAGGACACGGTGGGTTTAAGACACGGTGGGTTTAACATACGGTGGGTCGAACACAAGGTGGGTTGAACACACGGTGGGTTGAACACACGGTGGGTTTAACACACGGTGGATTGAACACACGGTTGGTTGAACACATGGTGGGTTGAACACACGGTGGGTTGAACACACGGTGGGTTGAACACACGGTGGGTTGAACACACGGTGGGTTGAACACACGGTAGGTTTAACACACGGTAGGTTTAACACAAGGTGGGTTGAACACACGGTGGGTTGAACACACGGTGGGTTGAACACACGGTGGGTTGAACACACGGTGGGTTGAACACACGGTGGGTTTAACACACGGTGGGTTGAACACACGGTGGGTTGAACACACGGTGGGTTGAACACACGGTGGGTTGAACACACGGTGGGTTGAACATACGGTAGGTTTAACACACGGTGGGTTGAACACACGGTGGGTTGAACACACGGTAGGTTTAACACACGGTGGGTTGAACACACGGTGGGTTGAACACACGGTGGGTTTAACACACGCTTGGTTGAACACACGGTAGGTTGAACACACGGTAGGTTTAACACACGGTGGGTTGAACACACGGTGGGTTGAACACACGGAAGGCTTAACACACGGTGGGTTGAACACACGGTGGGTTGAAAACACGGTGGGTTGAACACACGGTGGGTTGAACACACGGTGGGTTTAACACACGGTGGGTTGAACACACTGTGGGTTGAACACACGGTGGGTTGAACACACGATGGGTTGAACACACAGTGGGTTTAACACACGGTGGGTTTAACACACGGTGGGTTTAACACACGGTGGGTTTAACACACGGTGGGTTGAACACACGGTGGGTTTAACACACGGTGGGTTTAACACACGGTGGGTTTAACACGGTGGGTTTAACACACGGTGGGTTTAACACACGGTTGGTTTAACACACGGTGGGATTAACACACGGTGTGTTTAACACGGTGGGTTTAACACACTGTGGGTTTAACACACGGTGGGTTTAACACACGGTGGGTTGAACACACGGTGGGTTGAACACACGGTGGGCTGAACACACGGTGGGCTTAACACACGGTGGGCTGAACACACGGTGGGTTGAACACATGGTAGGTTTAACACACGGTGGGTTCAACACACGGTGGGTTGAACACACGGTAGGTTTTACACACGGTGGGTTGAACACAAGGTGGGTTGAACATACGGTTGGTTTAACACACGATGGGCTGAACACACGGTGGGTTGAACACACGGTGGGTTGAACACACGGTGGGTTGAACACACGGAGTGTTGAACACACGGTGGGTTGAACACACGGTGGGTTGATCACACGGAGTGTTGAACACACGGTGGGTTGAACACACGGTGGGTTGAACACACGGTGGGTTTAACACACGGTGGATTTAGGACACGGTGGGTTTAAGACACGGTGGGTTTAACATACGGTGGGTCGAACACAAGGTGGGTTGAACACACGGTGGGTTGAACACACGGTGGGTTTAACACACGGTGGATTGAACACACGGTGGGTTGAACACACGGTGTGTTGAACACATGGTGGGTTGAACACACGGTAGGTTTAACACACGGTAGGTTGAACACACGGTGGGTTGAACACACGGTGGGTTGAACACACGGTGGGTTGAGCAAACGGTGGGTTGCACATACGGTGGGTTGAACACACGGTAGGTTGAACACACGGTGGGTTGAACAAACCGTGGGTTGAACACACGGTGGGTTGAACACACGGTGGGTTGAAAACACGGTGGGTTGAACACACGGTGGGTTTAACACACGGTGGGTTTAACACATGGTGGGTTTGACACACGGTGGGTTAAACAAACGGTGGGTTGAACACACGGTGGATTTAACACACGGTGGGTTTAACACACTGTGGGTTTAACACACGGTGGGTTGAACACACCGTGGGTTTAACACACGGTGGGTTTAACACACGTTGGGTTTAACACACGGTGGGTTTAACACACGGTGGGTTTAACACACGGTGGGTTTAACACACGGTAGGTTTAACACACGGTGGGCTGAACACACGGTGGGTTGAACACACGGTGTGTTGAACACACGATGGGTTGAACACACGGTGGGTTGAACACACGGTGGGTTGAACACACGGTGGGTTGAACACACGGTTGGTTTAACACAAGGTGGGTTGATCACACGGTGGGTTTCACACACGGTGGGTTGAATACACGATGGGTTGAACACACGGTGGGTTGAACACACGGAAGGCTTAACACACGGTGGGTTGAACACACGGTGGGTTGAACACACGTTGGGTATAACACACGATGGGTTGAACACACGGTGGGTTGAACACACGGTGGGTTGAACACAGGGTGGGTTGAACACACGGTGGGTTGAACACACGGTGGGTTGAACACACGGTGGGTTGAACACACGGTGGGTTGAACACACGGTGGGTTGAACACACGTTGGGTATAACACACGATGGGTCTAACACACGGTGGGTTTAACACACGGTGGGTATAACACACTGTGGGTTAAACACACGGTGGGTTTAACACACGGTGGGTTGAACACACGGTGGGTTGAACACACGGTGGGTTGAACACACGGTGGGTTGAACATACGGTGGGCTGAACACACGGTGGGTTGAACACACGGTGGGTTGAACACACGGTGGGTTGAACACACGGTGGGTTGAACACACGGTGGGTTGAACACAAGGTGGGTTGAACACACGGTGGGTTAAACACACGGTGGGTTGAACACACGGTGGGTTGAACACACGGTGGGTTGAACACACGGTGGGTTGAACACACGGTGGGTTGAACAAACGGTGGGTTGAACACACAGTGGGTTGAACACTCGGTGGGTTGAAAACACGGTGGGTTGAACACACGGTGGGTTTAACACACGGTGGGTTTAACACACGGTGGGTTTAACACACGGTGGGTTTAACAAACGGTGGGTTGAACACACGGTGGGTTTAACACATGGTGGGTTGAACACACCGTGGGTTTAACACACGGTGGGTTCAACACACGATGGGTTTAACACACGGTGGGTTTAACACACGGTGGGTTTAACACACGGTGGGTTTAACACACGGTAGGTTTAACACACGGTGGGCTGAACACACCGTGGGTTGAACACACGGTGTGTTGAACACACGGTGGGTTGAACACACGGTGGGTTGAACATACGGTGGGTTGAACGCACGGTGGGTTGAACACACAGTTGGTTTAACACAAGGTGGGTTGATCACACGGTGGGTTTAACACACGATGGGTTGAATACACGGTGGGTTGAACACACGGTGGGTTGAACACACGGTAGACTTAACACACGGTGGGTTGAACACACAGTGGGTTGAACACACGTTGGGTATAACACACGATGGGTTGAACACACGGTGGGTTTAACACACGGTGGGCTTAACACACGGTGGGTTGAACACACGGTGGGTTGAACACACGGTGGGTTGAACACACGGTGGGTTGAACACACGGTTGGTTTAACACAAGGTGGGTTGATCACACGGTGGGTTTAACACACGGTGGGTTGAATACACGGTGGGTTGAACACAAGGTGGGTTGAACACACGGTAGGCTTAACACAAGGTGGGTTGAACACACAGTGGGTTGAACACACGTTGGGTATAACACACGATGGGTTGAACACACGGTGGGTTTAACACACGGTGGGCTTAACACACGGTGGGTTGAACACACGGTGGGTTGAGCACACGGTGGGTTGAACACACGGTGGGTTGAACACACGGTGGGTTGAACACACGGTGGGTTGAACATACGGTAGGTTTAACACACGGTGGGTTGAACACACGGTGGGTTGAACACACGGTGGGTTGAACACACGGTGGGTTGAACACACGGTAGGCTTAACACACGGTGGGTTGAACACACGGTGGGTTGAACACACGGTGGGTTGAACAAACGGTGGGTTGAACACATGGTAGGTTTAACACACGGTGGGTTGAACACGCGGTGGGTTGAACACACGGTGGGTTGAACACACGGTAGGTTTAACACACGGTGGGTTGAACAAAAGGTGGGTTGAATACACGGTGTGTTGAGCACACGGTGGGTTGAACACACGGTGGGTTGAACACACGGTGGGTTGAACACACGGTGGGTTGAACACACGGTAGGTTTAACACACGGTGGGTTGAACACACGGTGGGTTGAACACACGGTGGGTTTAACACACGGTGGGTTTAACACACGGTGGGTTGAACACACGGTGGGTTGAACACACGGTAGGTTTAGCACACGGTGGGTTGAACACACTGTTGGTTGAATACACGGTGTGTTGAACACACAGTGGGTTGAACACACAATGGGTTGAACACACGGCAGGTTAAACACACGGTGGGTTGATCACACGGTGGGTTGAACACACGGTGGGTTGAACACACGGTAGGTTGAACACACGGTGGGTTTTACACATGGTGGGTTGAACACACGGTGGGTTGAACATACCGTAGGTTTAACACACGGTGGGTTTAACACACGGTGGGTTGAACACACGGTGGGTTGAACACACGGTTGGTTGAACAGACGGTGGGTTGAACACACGGTGGGTTAAACGAACACACGGTGGGTTTAACACACGGTGGGTTGAACACACGGTGGGTTTAACACACGGTGGGTTTAACACACGGTGGGTTGAACACACGGTGGGTTTAACACACGGTGGGTTGAACACACGGTGGGTTTAACACATGGTGGGTTTAACACATGGTGGGTTGAACACAGGGTGGGTTTAACACACGGTGGGTTGAACACACGGTGGGTTTAACACATGGTGGGTTTAACACATGGTGGGTTGAACACACGGTAGGTTGAACACATGGTGGGTTGAACACACGGTGGGCTGAACACTTGGTGGGTTTAACACACAGTGGGTTGAACACACGGTGGGTTGAACACACGGTCGGTTGAACACACGGTATGTTTAGCACACGGTGGGTTGAACACACGGTGGATTGAACACACGGTGGGTTGAACACACGGTAGGTTTTACACACGGTGGGTTGAACATACGGTGGGTTGAACATACGGTAGGTTTAACACACGGTGGGTTTAACACACGGTGGGTTGAACATACGGTAGGTTTAACACACGGTGGGTTTAACACACGGTGGGTCGAACACACGGTCGGTTGAACACACGGTAGGTTTAACACACGGTAGGTTGAACACACGGTTGGTTGAACACACGGTGGGTTGAACACACGGTGGGTTGAACACACGGTAGGTTTTACACATGGTGGGTTGAACACACGGTAGGTTGAATATACCGTAGGTTTAACACACGGTGGGTTTAACACACGGTGGGTTGAAGACACGGTGGGTTGAACACACGGTAGGTATAACACACGGTGGGTTGAACACACGGTTGGTTGAACACACGGTGGGTTGAACACACGGTGGGTTGAACACACGGTAGGTTTAAGACACGTTGAGTTGAACACACGGTGGGTTGAACACACGGTAGGTTTAACACACGGTGGGTTGAACACACGGTGGGCTGAACACACGGTAGGTTTAACACACGGTGGGTTGAACACACGGTGGGTTTAATGCACGATAGGTTTAACACACGGTGGGTTTCACACACGGTGGGTTTAACACACGGCGGGTTGAACACACGGTGGGTTGAACACAGGGTAGGTTTAACACACGGTGGGTTGAACACATGGTGGGTTGAACATACGGTAGGTTTAACACACGGTGGGGTGAACACACGGTGGGTTGAACACAGGGTAGGTTTAACACACGGTGTGTTGAACACACGTTGGGTGAACACACGGTTGGTTGAACACACAGTGGGTTTAACACACGGTGTATTGAACACACGGTAGGTTTAATACATGGTGGGTTGAACACACGGTGGGTTGAACACACGGTGGGTTGAACACACAGTGGGTTGAACACACGGTGGGTTGAACACATGGTAGGTTGAACACACGGTAGGTTTAACACACGGTGGGTTGAACACACGGTGGGTTGAACACACGGTGGGTTGAACACACGGTGGGTTGAACACACGGTGGGTTTAACACACGGTGGGTTTAACACACGGTGGGTTGAACACACGGTGGGTTTAACACATGGTGGGTTTAACACACAGTGGGTTTAACACACGGTGGGTTGAACACACGGTTGGTTGAACACATGGTGGGTTGAACACACGGTGGGTTGAACACACGGTAGGTTTAACACACGGTAGGTTGAACACACGGTAGGTTGAACACACGGTAGGTTTAACACACGGTGGGTTGAACACACGGTGGGCTGAACACACGGTAGGTTTAACACACGGTGGGTTGAACACACGGTGGGTTTAATACAAGATAGGTTTAACACACGGTGGGTTTCACACACGGTGGGTTTAACACACGGCGGGTTGAACACACGGTGGGTTGAACACAGGGTAGGTTTAACACACGGTGGGTTGAACACATGGTGGGTTGAACATACGGTAGGTTTAACACACGGTGGGGTGAACACACGGTGGGTTGAACACAGGGTAGGTTTAACACACGGTGTGTTGAACACACGGTGGGTTGAATATACGGTAGGTTTAACACACGGTGGGTTGAACACACGGTGGGTTGAACACACGGTGGGTTGAACATACGGTAGGTTTAACACACGGTGGGTTGAACACACGGTTGGTTGAACATACAGTGGGTTTAACACACGGTGTATTGAACACACGGTAGGTTTAATACATGGTGGGTTGAACACACGGTGGGTTGAACACACGGTGGGTTGAACACACAGTGGGTTGAACACACGGTGGGTTGAACACATGGTAGGTTTAAGACACGGTGGGTTGAACACACGGTGGGTTGAACACACGGTGGGTTGAACACATGGTGTATTGAACTCACGGTAGGTTTAACACACGGTGGGTTGAACACACGGTGGGTTGAACACACGGTGGGTTGAACACATGGTAGGTTTAACACATGGTGGGTTGAAAACACGGTGGGTTGAACACACGGTGGGTTTAACACACGGTGGGTTTAACACACGGTGGGTTGAACACACGGTGGGTTTAACACATGGTGGGTTTAACACACGGTGGGTTTAACACACGGTGGGTTTAACACACGGTGGGTTTAACACACAGTGGGTTTAACACAAGGTGGGTTGAACATACAGTGGGTTTAACACACCGTGGGTTGAACACACGGCGGGTTTAACACACGGTGGGTCTTACACATGGTGGGTTTAACACCGTATGTTAAACCTACCGTGTGTTCAACCCACTGTATGTTCAACCCATCGTGTGTTAAACCCACCGAGTGTTAAACCCACCGTGTGTTAAACCCACCGTGCGTTAAACCCACGGTGTGTTAAACCTACCGTGTGTTCAACACACCGTGTGTTCAACCCACCGTGTGTTCAACCCAGCGTGTGTTAAACCTACCGTGTGTTCAACCCACCGTGTGTTCAACCCACCGTGTGTTCAACCCACCGTATGTTAAACCTACCGTGTGTTCAACCCATCGTGTGTTCAACTCATTGTGTGTTCAACCCACCGTGCGTTCAACCCACCGTGTGTTAAACCCACCGAGTGTTAAACCCACCGTGTGTTAAACCCGCCGTGTGTTCAACCCACCGTGTGTTAAACCCACCGTATGTTCAACCCACCGTGTGTTCAACCCACCGTATGTTCAACCCACTGTGTGTTAAACCCACCAAGTGTTCAACCCACCGTGTGTTCAACCCACCGTGTGTTCAACCCATCGTGTGTTCAACTCACTGTGTGTTCAACCCACCGTGCGTTCAACCCACCGTGTGTTAAACCCACCGTGTGTTCAACCCACCGTGTGTTCAACCCACCGTGTGTTAAACCCGCCGTGTGTTCAACCCACCGTGTGTTCAACCCACCGTGTGTTCAACCCACCGTGTGTTCAACCCACCGTGTGTTGAACCCACCGTGTGTTCAACCCACCGTTTGTTCAACCCACCGTGCATTAAACCCACAGGGTGTTAAACCCACCGAGTGTTAAACCCGCCGTGTATTCAACCCGCCGTGTGTTCAACCCACCGTGTGTTAAACCCACCGTATGTTCAACCCACCGTGTGTTCAACCCACCGTGTGTTAAACCCACCATGTGTTAAACCCACCGTGTGTTCCACCTACCGTGTGTTCAACCCACTGTATGTTCAACCCATCGTGTGTTAGACCCACCGAGTGTTAAATCCACCGTGTGTTAAACCCACCGTGCGTTAAACCCACGGTGTGTTAAACCTACCGTGTGTTCAACACACCGTGTGTTCAACCCACCGTGTGTTCGACCCAGCGTGTGTTAAACCCACCGTGTGTTCAACCCACCGTGTGTTCAACCCACCGTCTGTTCAACCCACCGTGTGTTAAACCTACCGTGTGTTCAACCTATCGTGTGTTCAACCCACTGTGTGTTCAACCCACTGTGCGTTCAACCTACCGTGTGTTCAACCCACCGTGTGTTCAACCCACCGTGTGTTCAACCCACCGTGTGTTAAACCCGCCGTGTGTTCAACCCACCATGTGTTCAACCTACCGCGTGTTCAACCCACCGTGTGTTCAACCCACCGTGAGTTAAACCCACCGTGTGTTCAACCCACCGTGTGTTAAACCCACTGTGTGTTAAACTCACCGTATGTTAAACCCAACGTGTGTTCAACCCACCGTGTGTTAACCCGCCGTGTGTTAAACCCACCGTGTGTTCAACCCACCGTATGTTCAACCCACCGTGTGTTCAACCCACCATGTGTTAAACCTACGGTGTGTTAAACCTACCGTGTGTTCAACCCACCGTGTGTAAAACCCACCGTGTGTTCAACCCACCGTGTGTTCAACCCACCGTGTGTTCAACCCACCGTGTGTTCAACCCACCGTGTGTTCAACCCACCGTGTGTTCAACCCACTGTGTGTTAAACCCACTGTGTGTTAAACCCACCGTGTGTTAAACCCACCGTGTGTTCAACCCACCGTGTGTTAACCCGCCGTGTGTTAAACCCACCGTGTGTTCAACCCACCGTATGTTCAACCCACCGTGTGTTCAACCCACCATGTGTTAAACCTACGGTGTGTTAAACCTACCGTGTGTTCAACCCACCGTGTGTAAAACCGACCGTGTGTTCAACCCACCGTGTGTTAAACCCACCGTGTGTTCAACCCACCGTGTATTCAACCCACCGTGTGTTCAACCCACCGTGTGTTCAACCCACCGTGTGTTCAACCCACCGTGCGTTAAACCTACCGTGTGTTCAACCTATCGTGTGTTCAACCCACTGTGTGTTCAACCCACCGTGCGTTCAACCCACCGTGTGTTCAACCCCCCGTGTGTTCAACCCACCGTGTGTTCAACCCACCGTGTGTTAAACCCGCCGTGTGTTCAACCCACCGTGTGTTCAACCTACCGCGTGTTCAACCCACCGTGTGTTCAACCCACCGTGAGTTAAACCCACCGTGTGTTCAACCCACCGTGTGTTAAACCTACCATGTGTTCAAGCCACTGTGTGTTCAACCCACTGTGTGTTCAACCCACCGTTTGTTCAACCCACCGTGTGTTCAACCCACCGTGTGTTCAACCCACCGTGTGTTAAACCCACCGTGGGTTAAACCCACCGTGTAGTCAACCCACCGTGTGTTCAACCCACCGTGTGTTCAACCCACCGTGTGTTAAACCCACAGTGTGTTAAACCCACCGAGTGTTAAACCCACCGTGTGTTAAACCCTCCATGTGTTCAACCCACCGTGTGTTAAACCCACCGTAAGTTCAACCCACCGTATGTTCAACCCACCGTGTGTTAAACCCACCGTGTGTTAACCCACCGTGTGTTCAACCCACCGTGTGTTCAACCCACCGTGTGTTCAACCCACCGTGTGTTAAAGCCACCGTGTGTTAACCCACCGTGTGTTCAACCCACCATGTGTTCAACCCACCGTGTGTTAAACCTACCGTGTGTTCAACCCACCGTGTGTTCAACCCACCGTGTGTTCAACACACCGTGTGTTCAACCCACCGTGTGTTAAACCCATCGTGTGTTCAACCCACCGTGTGTTCAACACACCGTGTGTTCAACCCACCGTGTGTTCAACCCACCGTGTATTCAACCCACCGTGTGTTAAACCCACCGTGTGTTAAACCTACCGTTTGTTCAACCCACCGTGTGTTCAACCCACCGTGTGTTCAACCCACCATGTGTTCAACCTACCGTGTGTTCAACCCACCGTGTGTTCAACCCACCGTGTGTTCAACCCACCGTGTGTTCAACCCACCGTGTGTTCAACCCACCGTGTGTTCAACCTACCGTGTGTTCAACCCACCGTGTGTTCAACCCACCGTGTGTTAAACCCACCGTGTGTTCAACCCACCGTGTGTTAAACCCACAGTGTGTTAAACCCACCGTGTGTTAAACCCACCGTGTGTTAAACCCACCGTGTGTTAAACCCACGGTGTGTTCAACCCACGGTGTGTTCAACCCACCGTGTGTTAAACCCACGGTGTGTTAAACCCACCGTGTGTTAAACCCACCGTGTGTTAAACCTACCGTGTGTTCAACCCACCGTGTGTTCAACCCACCGTGTGTTCAACCCACCGTGTGTTCAACCCACCGTGTGTTCAACCCACCGTGTGTTCAACCCACCGTATGTTCAACCCACCGTGTGTTCAACCCACCGTGTGTTAAAACCATCGTGTGTTAAACCCACCGTGTGTTCAACACACCGTGTGTTCAACCCACCGTCTGTTCAACACACCGTGTGTTCAACCCACTATGTGTTCAACCCACCGTGTGTTCAACCCACCGTGTGTTCAACCCACCGTGTGTTCAACCCACCGTGTGTTCAACCCATTGTGTGTTCAATCCACTGTGTGTTCAACCCGCCGTATGTTCAACCCACCGTGTGTTAAACCCACCGTTTGTTAAACCCACCGTGTGTCAAACCCACCGTGTGTTAAACCCACCGTGTGTTCAACCCACCGTGTGTTCTACCCACCGTTTGTTAAACCTACTGTGTGTTCAACCCACCGTGCGTTCAACCCACCGTGTGTTCAACCCACCGTGTGTTCAACCCACCGTGTGTTAAACCCATCGTGTGTTCAACCCACCGTGTGTTCAACACACCGTGTGTTCAACCCACCGTGTGTTCAACCCAACGTGTGTTCAACCCAGCGTGTGTTCAACCCACCGTGTGTTAAACCTACCGTGTGTTCATCCCACCGTGTGTTAAACCCACCGTGTGTTAAACCCACCGTGTGTTAAACCCACCATGTGTTCAACCCACCGAGTGTTAAACCTACCGCGTATTCAACCCACCGTGTGTTCAACCCACCGTGTATTCAACCCACCGTGTGTTAAACCCACCGTATGTTAAACCCACCGTGTGTTAAACCTACCGTGTGTTCAACCCACCGTGTGTTCAACCCACCGTGTTTTAAACCCACCGTGTGTTAAACCCACCGTGTGTTAAACCCACCGTGTGCTAAACCCACCATGTGTTAAACCCACTGTCTGTTAAACCCACCGTGTGTTAAACCCACCGTGTGTTAAACCTACCATGTGTTAAACCCACCGTGTGTTAAACCCACTGTGTGTCAAACCCACCGTGCGCTAAACCCACCGTGCGTTAAACCTACTGTGTGTTCAACCCACCGTGGATTCAACCCACCGTGTGTTCAACGCACCGTGTGTTCAACCCACCGTGTGTTCAACGCATCGTGTGTTCAACCCACCGTTTGTTCAACCCACCGTGTGTTAAACCTACCGTGTGTTCAACCCACCGTGTGTTCAACCCACCGTGTGTTAAACCTACCGTGTGTTCAACCCACCGTGTGTTCTACCCACCTTGTGTTAAACCTACCGTGTGTTCAACCCACCGTGTGTTCAACCCACCGTGTGTTAAACCCACCGTGTGTTAAACCCACCGTGTCTTAAACCCATCGTGTGTTAAACCCACCGTGTGTTGAACCCACCGTGTGTTAAACCCACCGTGTGTTAAACCCACCGTGTGTTCAACCCACCGTGTGTTAAACCCACCGTGTGTTAAACCCACCGTGTGTTAAACCTACCTTGTGTTCAACCCACCGTGTGTTCAACCCACCGTGTGTTAAACCTACCGTGTGTTCAACCCACCATGTGTTCTACCCACCTTGTGTTAAACCTACCGTGTGTTCAACCCACCGTGTGTTCAACCCACCGTGTGTTCAACCCACCGTGCGTTCAACCCACCGTGTGTTCAACCCACCGTGTGTTCAACCCACCGTGTGTTAAACCCATCGTGTGTTCAACCCACCGTGTGTTCAACACACCGTGTGTTCAACCCACCGTGTGTTCAACCCACCGTGTGTTCAACCCACCGTGTGTTAAACCTACCGTATGTTCAACCCACCGTGTGTTCAACCCACGGTTTGTTAAACCCACCGTGTGTTAAACCCACCGTGTGTTAAACCTACCGTGTGTTCAACCCACCGTGTATTCTACCCACCGTTTGTTAAACCTACCGTGTGTTCAACCCACCGTGCGTTCAACCCACCGTGCGTTCAACCCACCGTGTGTTCAACCCACCGTGTGTTCAACCCACCGTGTGTTAAACCTATCGTGTGTTCAACCCACCGTGTGTTCAACACACCGTGTGTTCAACCCACCGTGTATTCAACCCAACGTGTGTTCAACCCACCGTGTGTTCAACCCACCGTGCGTTAAACCTACCGTGTGTTCAACCCACCGTGTGTTAAACCCACCGTGTGTTAAACCCACTGTGTGTTCAACCCACCGAGTGTTTAACCTACCGCGTATTCAACCCACCGTGTGTTCAACCCACCGTGTATTCAACCCACAGTGTGTTAAACCCACTGTGTGTTAAACCCACCGTGTGTTAAACCTACCGTGTGTGCAACCCACCGTGTGTTCAACCCACCGTGTGTTAAACCCACCGTGTGTTAAACCCACCGTGTGTTAAACCCACATTGTGTTAAACCCACCGTGTGTTAAACCCACCGTGTGTTAAACCCACCGTGTGTTAAACCCACCGTGTGTTAAACCCACTGTGTGTCAAACCCACCGTGTGTTAAACCCACCGTGCGTTAAACCTACTGTGTGTTCAACCCACCGTGTGTTCAACCCACCATGTGTTCAACGCACCGTGTGTTCAACCCACCTTGTGTTCAACCCACCGTGTGTTAAACCTACCGTATGTTCAACCCACCGTGTGTTAAACCTACCGTGTGTTCAACCCACCGTGTGTTCTACCCACCTTGTGTTAAACCTACAATGTGTTCAACCCACCGTGTGTTCAACCCACCGTGTGTTCAACCCACCGTGTGTTCAACCCACCGTGTGCTAAACCCATCGTGTGTTCAACCCACCGTGTGTTAAACACACCGTGTGTTCAACCCACCGTGTATTCAACCCAACGTGTGTTCAACCCACCGTGTGTTCAACCCACCGTGTGTTAAACCTACCGTGTGTTCAACCCACCATGTGTTAAACCCACCGTGTGTTAAACCCACCGTGTGTTCAATCCACCGAGTGTTAAACCTCCCGCGTGTTCAACCCACCGTGTGTTCAACCCACCGTGTATTCAACCCACCGTGTGTTAAACCCACCGTGTGTTAAACCTACCGTGTGTTCAACCCACCGTGTGTTCAACCCACCGTGTGTTAAACCCACCGTGTCTTAAACCCACCGTGTGTTAAACCCACCGTGTGTTAAACCCACCGTGTGTTGAACCCACCGTGTGTTAAACCCACCGTGTGTTAAACCCACCGTGTGTTAAACCCACCGTGTGTTAAACCCACCGTGTGTTCAACCCACCGTGTGTTCAACCCACCGAGTGTTAAACCTACCGCGTATTCAACCCACCGTGTGTTCAACCCACCGTGTATTCAACCCACCGTGTGTTAAACCCACCGTGTGTTCAACCCACCGAGTGTTAAACCTACCGCGTATTCAACCCACCGTGTGTTCAACCCACCGTGTATTCAACCCACCGTGTGTTAAACCCACCGTGTCTTAAACCTACCGTGTGTTCAACCCACCGTGTGTTCAACCCACCGTGTGTTAAACCCACCGTGTCTTAAATCCACCGTGTGTTAAACCCACCGTGTGTTAAACCCACCGTGTGTTGAACCCACCGTGTGTTAAACCCACCGTGTGTTAAACCCACCGTGTGTTAAACCCACCGTGTGTTATACCCACCGTGTGTTCAACCCACCGTGTGTTCAACCCACCGAGTGTTAAACCTACCGCGTATTCAACCCACCGTGTGTTCAACCCACCGTGTATTCAACCCACCGTGTGTTAAACCCACCGTGTGTTCAACCCACCGAGTGTTAAACCTACCGCGTATTCAACCCACCGTGTGTTCAACCCACCGTGTATTCAACCCACCGTGTGTTAATCCCACCGTGTGTTAAACCCACCGTGTGTTAAACCTACTGTGTGTTCAACCCACCGTGTGTTCAACCCACCGTGTGTTCAACCCACCGTGTGTTCAACCCACCGTGTGTTCAACCCACTGTGTGTTAAACCCACCGTGTGTTCAACCCACCGTGTGTTCAACACACCGTGTGTTCAACCCACTGTGTGTTCAACCCACCGTGTGTTAAACCCACGGTGTGTTAAACCCACCGTGTGTTAAACCCACCGTGTGCTAAACCCACGGTTTGTTAAACCCACCGTGTGTTAAACCCACGGTGTGTTAAACCCACCGTGTGTTAAACCCACGGTGTGTTAAACCCACCGTGTGTTAAACCCACCGTGTGTTAAACCTACCGTGTGTTCAACCCACCGTGTGTTCAACCCACCGTGTGTTCAACCCATTGTGTGTTAAACCCACCGTGTGTTCAACCCACCGTGTGTTCAACACACCGTGTGTTCAACCGACTGTGTGTTCAACCCACCGTGTGTTAAACCTACCGTGTGTTCAACCCACCGAATGTTCAACCCACCGTGTGTTCAACCACCGTGTGTTCAACCCACCGTGTGTTAAACCCATCGTGTGTTCAACCCACCGTGTGTTCAACCCACCGTGTGTTCAACCCACCTTGTGTTCAACCCACCGTGTATTTAACCTACCGTGTGTTCAACCCACCATGTGTTCAACCCACCGTGTGTTCAACCCACCGTGTGTTCAACCCATAATGTGTGTTAAACCTACCGTATGTTCAACCCACCGTGTGTTCAACCCACCGTTTGTTAAACCTACCGTGTGTTCAACCCACCGTGCGTTCAACCCACCATGTGTTCAACCCACCGTGTGTTCAATACACCGTGTGTTCAACCCACCGTGTATTCAACCCAACGTGTGTTCAACCCACCGTGTGTTCAACCCACCGTGTGTTCAACCCACCATGTGTTCAACCCACCGTGTGTTCAACACACCGTGTGTTCAACCCACCGTGTATTCAACCCAACGTGTGTTCAACCCACCGTGTGTTCAACCCACCGTGTGTCAAAACCTACCGTGTATTCAACCCACCGTGTGTTCAACCCATTCTGTGTTCATCTAAACCCACCGTGTGTTAAACCCACCGTGTGTTCAACCCACCGAGTGTTAAACCTACCGCGTATTCAACCCACCGTGTGTTCAACCCACCATGTATTCAACCCACTGTGTGTTAAACCCACCGTGTGTTAAACCCACTGTGTGTTAAACCTACCGTGTGTTCAACACACCGTGTGTTCAACCCACCGTGTGTTAAACCCACCGTGTGTTCAACCCACCGAGTGTTAAACCTACCGCGTATTCAACCCATCGTGTGTTCAACCCACCGTGTATTCAACCCACCGTGTGTTAAACCCACCGTGTCTTAAACCCACCGTGTGTTAAACCTACCGTGTGTTCAACCCACCGTGTGTTCAACCCACCTTGTGTTAAACCCACCGTGTGTTAAACCCACCGTGTGTTAAACCCACCGTGTGTTTAACCCACCGTGTGATAAACCCACCTTGTGTTAAACCCACCGTGTGTTAAACCCACCGTGTGTTAAACCCGCCGTGTGTTAAACCCACCGTGTGTTAAACCCACCGTGTGTTCAACCCACCGTGTGTCAAACCCACCGTGTGTTAAACCCAC
Source organism: Closterium sp. NIES-65 (assembly GCA_948144175.1). Classification (NCBI taxonomy): domain Eukaryota; kingdom Viridiplantae; phylum Streptophyta; class Zygnematophyceae; order Desmidiales; family Closteriaceae; genus Closterium; species Closterium sp. NIES-65. Next base: position 4,953 of record CANXME010000606.1, on the reverse strand, counting down.
CGTGCGTTAAACCTACTGTGTGTTCAACACACCGTGTGTTCAACCCACCGTGTGTTCAACGCACCGTGTGTTCAACCCACCGTGTGTTCAACCCACCGTGTGTTAAACCTACCGTATGTTCAACCCACCGTGTGTTCAACCCACCGTGTGTTAAACCTACCGTGTGTTCAACCCACCGTGTGTTCTACCCACCTTGTGTTAAACCTACCGTGTGTTCAATGCACCGTGTGTTCAACCCACCGTGTGTTCAACCCACCGTGTGTTAAACCCATCGTGTGTTCAACCCACCGTGTGTTCAACACACCGTGTGTTCAACCCACCGTGTATACAACCCACCGTTTGTTCAACCCACCGTGTGTTCAACCCACCGTGTGTTAAACCTACCGTGTGTTCAACCCACAGTGTGTTAAACCCACCGTGTGTTAAACCCACCGTGTGTTCAACCCACCGAGTGTTAAACCTCCCTCGTGTTCAACCCACCGTGTGTTCAACCCACCGTGTCTTCAACCCACCGTGTGTTAAACCCACCGTGTGTTAAACCCACCGTGTGTTAAACCTACCGTGTGTTCAACCCACCGTGTGTCAAACCCACCGTGTGTTAAACCCACCGTGTGTTAAACCAACGGTGTGTTAAACCCACCGTGTGTTAAACCCACCGTGTGTTCAACCTACGGTGTGTTCAACCCACCGTGTGTTCAACCCACCGTCTGTTCAACCCACCGTGTGTTAAACCCACCGTATGTTCAACCCACCATGTGTTAAACCTACCGTGTGTTCAACCCACCGTGTGTTAAACCCACCGTGTGTTAAACCCACAGTGTGTTCAACCCACCGAGTGTTAAACCTACCGCGTATTCAACCCACCGTGTGTTCAACCCACCGTGTATTCAACCCACCGTGTGTTAAACCCACCGTGTGTTAAACCCAACGTGTGTTAAACCCACTGTGTGTTCAACCCACCGTGTGTTCAACCCACCGTGTGTTCAACCCACCGTGTATTCAACCCACCGTGTGTTCAACCCACTGGGTGTTCAACCCACTGAGTGTTAAACCTACCGCGTATTCAACCCACCGTGTGTTCAACCCACCGTGTATTCAACCCACCGTGTGTTAAACCCACCGTGTGTTAAACCCACCGTGTGTTCAACCCACCGTGTGTTCAACCCACGGTGTGTTCAACCCACTGTGTGTTAAACCCACCGTGTGTTCAACCCACCATGTGTTCAACACACCGTGTGTTCAACCCACTGTGTGTTCAACCCACCCTGTGTTAAACCTACTGTGTGTTCAACCCACCGTATGTTCAACCCACCGTGTGTTCAACCCACCATGTATTCAACTCATCGTGTGTTAAACCCATCGTGTGTTCAACCCACCGTGTGTTCAACACACCGTGTGTTCAACCCACCGTGTGTTCAACCCACCGTGTGTTCAACCCACCTTGTGTTCAACCCACCGTGTATTAAACCTACCGTGTGTTCAACCCACCATGTGTTCAACCCACCCTGTGTTCAACCCACCGTGTGTTCAACCCACCGTGTGTTAAACCTACCGTATGTTCAACCCACCGTGTGTTCAACCCACCGTTTGTTAAACCCACCGTGTGTTAATCCCACCGTGTGTTAAACCTACCATGTGTTCAACCCACCGTGTGTTCTACCCACCGTTTGTTAAACCTACCGTGTGTTCAACCCACCGTGCGTTCAACCCACCGTGTGTTCAACCCACCGTGTGTTCAACCCACCGTGTGTTAAACCCATCGTGTGTTCAACCCACCGTGTGTTCAACACACCGTGTGTTCAACCCACCATGTATTCAACCCAACGTGTGTTCAACCCACCGTGTGTTAAACCTACCGTGTGTTAAACCCACCGTGTGTTAAACCGACCGTGTGTTCAACCCTCCGTGCTTTAAACCCACCGTGCGTTAAACCCACCGTGCGTTAAACCCACCGTGCGTTCAACCCACCGTGTGTTCAACCCACCGTGTGTTAAACCCACCGTGTGTTAAACCCACCGTGTGTTAAACCCACCGTGTGTTAAACCCACCGTGTGTTAAACCCACCGTGGGTTAAACCCACCGTGTGTTAAACCCACCGTGGGTTAAACCCACCGTGCGTTAAACCCACCGTGCGTTAAACCCACCGTGTGTTAAACCCACCGTGGGTTCAACCCACCGTGCGTTAAACCCACCGTGCGTTCAACCCACCGTGGGTTAAACCTACCGTGGGTTAAACCCACTGTGCGTTAAACCCACCGTGTGTTCAACCCACCGTGTGTTCAACCCACCGTGTGTTCAACCCACCGTGTGATAAACCCACCGTGTGATAAACCCACCGTGCGTTAAACCTTCCGAGGGTTCAACCCACCGTGCGTTAAACCCACCGTGTGTTCAACCCACCGTGTGTTCAACCCACCGTGTGTTCAACCCACTGTGTGATAAACCCACCGTGTGTTCAACCCACCGTGTGTTAAACCCACCGTGTGGTAAACCCACCGTGTGTTAAACCCACCGTGTCTTAAACCCACCGTGTGTTAAACCCACAGTGTGCTAAACCCACGGTGTGTTAAACCCACCGTGTGTTGAACCCACGGTGTGTTAAACCCACCGTGTGTTAAATCCACGGTGTGTTAAACCCACCGTGTGTTAAACCCACCGTGTGTTAAACCTACCGTGTGTTCAACCCACCGTGTGTTCAACCCATCGTGTGTTCAACCCACTGTGTGTTAAACCCACCGTGTGTTCAACCCACCGTGTGTTCAACCCACCGTGTGTTCAACCCACTGTGTGTTCAACCCACCGTGTGTTAAACCTACCGTGTGTTCAACCCACCGTATGTTATACCCACCGTGTGTTCAACCCACCGTGTGATCAACCCACCGTGTGTTAAACCCATCGTGTGTTCAACCCACCGTGTGTTCAACACACCGTGTGTTCAACCCACCGTGTGTTCAACCCACCGTGTGTTCAACCCACCTTGTGTTCAACCCACCGTGTATTAAACCTACCGTGTGTTCAACCCACCATGTGTTCAACCCACCGTGTGTTCAACCCACCGTGTGTTCAACCTACCGTGTGTTAAACCTACCGTATGTTCAACCCACCGTGTGTTCAACCCACGGTTTGTTAAACCCACCGTGTGTTAAACCCACCGTGTGTTAAACCTACCGTGTGTTCAACCCACCGTGTATTCTACCCACCGTTTGTTAAACCTACCGTGTGTTCAACCCACCGTGCGTTCAACCCACCGTGCGTTCAACCCACCGTGTGTTCAACCCACCGAGTGTTAAACCTCCCGCGTGTTCAACCCACCGTGTGTTCAACCCACCGTGTATTCAACCCACCGTGTGTTAAACCCACCGTGTGTTAAACCCACCGTGTGTTAAACCTACCGTGTGTTCAACCCACCGTGTGTTCAACCCACCGTGTGTTAAACCCACCGTGTGTTAAACCCACCGTGTGTTAAACCCACCGTGTTTTAAACCCACCGTGTGTTGAACCCACCGTGTGTTAAACCCACCGTGTGTTAAACCCACCGTGTGTTAAACCCACCGTGTGTTAAACCCACCGTGTGTTCAACCCACCGTGTGTTCAACCCCACCGAGTGTTAAAACCTACCGCGTATTCAACCCACCGTGTGTTCAAACCCACCGTGTATTCAACCCACCGTGTGTTTAAACCCACAGTGTGTTCAACCCACCGAGTGTTAAACCTACCGCGTATTCAACCCACCGTGTGTTCAACCCACCGTGTTTTCAACCCACCGTGTGTTAAACCCACCGTGTGTTAAACCACCGTGTGTTAAACCTACTGTGTGTCAACCCCACCGTGTGTTCAACCCACCGTGTGTTCAACCCACTGTGTGTTAAACCCACCGTGTGTTCAACCCACCGTGTGTTCAACACACCGTGTGTTCAACCCACTGTGTGTTCAACCCACCGTGTGTTAAACCTACCGTGTGTTCAACCCACCGTATGTTCAACCCACCGTGTGTTCAACCCACCGTGTGTTCAACGCACCGTGTGTTAAACCCATCGTGTGTTCAACCCACCGTGTGTTCAACACACCGTGTGTTCAACCCACCGTGTGTTCAACCCACCGTGTGTTCAACCCACCTTGTGTTCAACCCACCGTGTATTAAACCTACCGTGTGTTCAACCCACCATGTGTTCAACCCACCGTGTGTTCAACCCACCGTGTGTTCAACTCACCGTGTGTTAAACCTACCGTATGTTCAACCCACCGTGTGTTCAACCCACCGTTTGTTAAACCCACCGTGTGTTAAACCCACCGTGTGTTAAACCTACCGTGTGTTCAACCCACCGTGTGTTCTACCCACCGTTTGTTAAACCTACCGTGTGTTCAACCCACCGTGCGTTCAACCCACCGTGTGTTCAACCCACCGTGTGTTAAACCCATCGTGTGTTCAACCCACCGTGTGTTCAATACACCGTGTGTTCAACCCACCGTGTATTCAACCCACCGTGTGTTAAACCTACCGTGTGTTCAACCCAACGTGTGTTCAACCCAATGTGTGTTCAACCCACCGTGTGTTCAAACCACCGTGTGTTAAACCTACCGTGTGTTCAACCCACCGTGTGTTAAACCCACCGTGTGTTAAACCCACCGTGTGTTCAACCCACTGTGTGTTAAACCCACCATGTGTTCAACCCACTGTGTGTTCAACCCACCGTGTGTTCAACCCACCGTGTGTTAAACCTACCGTATGTTCAACCCCACCGTGTGTTCAACCCACCGTTTGTTAAACCCACCGTGTGTTAAACCCACCGTGTTAAACCTACCGTGTGTTCAACCCACCGTGTGTTCTACCCACCGTTTGTTAAACCTACCGTGTGTTCAACCCACCGTGCGTTCAACCCACCGTGTGTTCAACCCACATGTGTTAAACCCATCGTGTGTTCAACCCACCGTGTGTTCAATACACCGTGTGTT
>CANXME010000605.1:0-87882 GCA_948144175.1 Closterium sp. NIES-65 | reverse complement strand
GCCATGAAACAGCCACCATCCAGGGTGCCTCCATGATCTCTAGCACTATGCGCCAATGCAATGCCTCTGGTGTTGCCAAGATCGACGAGCTTATCAGGATCATCGTTGCCGCACTTGGCGCCCAAGTAGCAGCCAACCAAGCGCCAGCCAGTTCATGAATAACTACGCCCCTGCCCCAGGCCCAGGACATCAGCAAGCCCCAAGTACCATGAACGACACCACCGGTCACCCTTCAGGTGGTCGCGCTGCTGAAGAGGCAGTGGCTGCAGAAGAAGACTGCGAGGATGGACTGGATGTCACCAATGAATACCTCAACGAGGACGATGAGTAACCCAGCCCGATTCCGAGCACTAGCGGTAGTGATGTTTGTTGCAGGCCTCATGGATAGCCTTTCCGAACCTTTTTCGCCTTTCTTGCAACTCTTCAGAAGTAGAATTGGGAGTAGTCTCCCACACGTAGTCCAGCATGCCTTCTCTTGTCCACCACTTGTTCACGTCCCCATTCTGGTCTAGGTCGTCAGTGTCTATGTAGCTCTCCCGTCTGCCATCAATCAGTGTGTGCATGTTATGTAAGATGATTATGCACCCCGTTCCTGCACAAACCCGCCACAAACGACACTCACTACGACGACTAATGAGTCTCCAGTGCTGCTTGAGCTGCCCAAACGAACGCTCAACAGCCATCCGAGTTGCACTCTGCACGTAGTTGTAATCTTGTTCCCATTCCTTCATTAGCCGCGCCGTGGTCGCATGGAGGGGTGTGAGGCAGTAATCACGTAATGGATATGCGGCATCGCCAACAAGTTGGTAAGGCGAAAGATCCCCATTTGCCATGCGAGTATACAAGTCGCTCTTGAAGAACACACGGTAGTCATGGGCAGAGCCTGGGAACCTACCAAATAATCCCAAATAACCCCACCCGCGTTACATGTCGCCTGCAGCACCACACTGTATGCCTGTTTCCTATTAAAATACTCTGTCCTATGATCCTCCAATCCCTGAATCAGAATATGAGAGCCATCGAAACCCCTATCACGTTAGGAACACCTTTTATGTCTCTGGACTCTTCTCCCAGTCAGCCATTTCCTCTCTAGTAGGAAAACGAATCCACGATGACTTGAAATAGCGTGGAAACTCAACTAAAAAGACATCCACTATTGCATGACATAAGGTCCTAGTGATTCCGAAAAGTAGGACATGTCTAGGAACGTCATTGCGGTGGCGAAATATTTTATCGGAACCAAACAACAGATTTCAAGAGGGATGTCATGACGCATCACAATGTTTGCGTAAGCTATCCGCATACCTTCAGCCACTACGCAGAGCACCTTGTGTGAGATACGGAAAAGGTTCGCGAACTCGATATCAGACATGTCGGCAATCTCACAAGCCCACATCTTTACGCGCGCGCGTCTTTTCTTGCGAACTCTAATACGCCTTAAGACGGTCGAATTGAAATTGAACCTAGCTCCCGTACGGTCTCGCGGAGGTGGATTTTCTGCTACGGATTGCACCCACTGTTCTGCTCCAGCATTAAGGGCGACGGTGAGACACTCAAAATAGTAGACGATAACTAGTAGGGCGACTAAAGCGAATAATAACGCCACACCATGCGGAGGAGCCATGGCGTTCACTAGACTACGGTACCTACTTTACGTTTATTGGGAAGTAGTAGACGAGTGTGTTCTTTATGTGTTGGTGGTCGCGTGAGTTTGGTGGTGATGAAATTGCAGCTGTGAGGGGTTTGGTTAAATGTGTCGAAGCGCACCAAGTACGTTGCGCAACATTGTCGTAACGAATGTGCAGTTGTGCAAATTCCAGGCTTCGCACTCAACATCGCGCATCTGAACCGGAATCGCTGGCTAATCCAGGTGGACCAATCAAATTTCGAGTTTGCACTCACACTCGCTATTACTACCCAGACACAACGTTGGCAATCGTAGACACAACCGTCAATTTGTGGGAGGCTGACCCGAAGCCTAACACCAGCCAAGAACGTACCCTTACTCGAGTGGCCACGCCAGGGGATTCCCTCTGGTTTTTCTTTTACACGGCGCATTACCCTACAAGGGTTTGTATCCCTGAAACCTCTGTACTGATTAATGCGCGATCTTCAATATCCGAAATTTTATGATCGTGACCCCATATGACCGCGCCTGATTGGACGCGCATTGCAAACAAAGCACCGCGCATATAATCAACCAATCATGCGCGGTCATTTAATGTCCCGCGCATTGACGCCAGGGCATTGCAGTTTATGATCGCGGAAATATATGATCGGGCATTAATATAACATGTGCCCGACCATTAATGACCGCGCATGATTGGTCGACTATATGCGCGTCCAATCAGGCGCGGTCATAAAGAGTCACGAGCAAAAATTTCGAACATAAATCATCACGCGAAAACATCCATTATAAATTATCGCGTAAACTGAAAATCGCGCAATTATCAATACAGATGTTTCGGTGATACGAACCCTTGTAGGGTAATGCGTCGGGAAAAAAAGCTTGCGAGAATCCCCTGGCGTGGCCACCTCGAGTAATTATCACAAAATTTGGTGGCCACTCGAGTAATTCGAGGCCACGCGAGTAAGAATGAATCACCAAACCAGGTTCTACAGTATTCTCTCTCCCCTCACTCACCAGCACAGAGTTCCCTGATTCTGTACCATTTATGACTGAAAGAGGAACTAGAGTGAGAAATGATCGAACTGGGGCCGAAGAGTGCCAGAGGGATGACCGAAGTAGGGCCAGAAAATCTCGACCGTAGGATTCTCGACCCCGAGCTGCCCAAGAGGCTAGGCGAACAAGCCGAACCGTGACTTGAAAGAGAAAAGCTACCAGCACCAAACTTTGTGTCCAACTTATCGAAAAAATGGTTACGACCGCCGTCTACTACTACGCGCACATCGCGTTCTTTGAGGAGAGTAGAACGAGAATGAATGACTATGGAATGGAAGTGATACAAATATGCAACCCTAGAAATGTGTACCCCATATGGGCTACCCCACTATAGCCTACACAGCATTATAATTTGACACACCCCCATAGGCAAAGTGGGGGAGAACAAGGGGTCACAAGACCAGTCAAGCAAAGCAAAGCAAGCTCAGGGTGGATCACAACGTCACCACACAATCCGAGCACAAGAGCAAGGCCACAAGGCCAGTTCACATGCATGAGTGCACATATATATAGGACTAAACAAGCAAGAGCAGGTATATATATGTAAGAGTACAAGCAAGATCAAGAGGTGAGCAAGTGAGGCAAGACAGGCACAAGACCCAGCTGAGTGCAGAAGCGCTGATGATCACAAGGCGGAAGTGCCTTGGTGAAAACATCAGCAGTGTTGGCCTCAGAGGCCACGTACGCAAGTCGCAACTGTCCACGCTGCTGCAGCTCACGAGTAAGAAAGTAGCGGAGAGCAATGTGCTTTGTTCAGTGCTCCAGACGCTGCTCCCGACACAAGGCTAGCATGGCCTTGTTGTCTACGTACAGCACCGGAGGAGAACGAGGCGGCTCTCCGAGGTCAGTCAGCAGGTAGGTAAGCCAGCGAAGCTCCTGTGCAGCCATGGCCCCGTCGTAGATCTCAGCCTCACAACTGGAGCCGAGAACAGAAGACGAGCGAGTAGCCCGCCACGAAACAGAGCCGGAACCAAGGCTGAAGGTGTAACCCTGTGACGACCGCTGCGTAGCCTGGTCGTCTGCCCAAGAAGCGTCTGCGTGCCCAGTGAGGACCACTGGACTCCGCCCTCCAAGCACTAGCCCCATGCCCGACGTACTGCACAAGTAGCGCAACACCCTCTTCGCTGCAGCCATGTGCTCTGGTATGTGTCTCCCAGGAGCAACATAGCGTGCAAGAATGCTAAGAGGGTATGCAAGGTCAGGTCGTGTGCAGGTCATCAGGTACATGAGGCAGCCAACAAGCTCTGGGTACGGCCCACTCGACTCTACGGACTCATCCGAAGGCAGAGCTGAGAGCGAGTGGCGAGTAGACAGAGGAGTGGCCTAAGGCGAGGAGTACGTGAAGCCGAAGCGCTGAAGGACCTGCTGCACCATGTGTGACTGAGTCAGGGTAATGGTGCGGCGTGCTCTGTCCCGGGTGATCTGCAAGCCAAGGTAGCTGCGCAGTTCACCCAGGTCTGTGCACGTGTGTCTCTTCTGCAGCTCGGACTTCACGTGGGCGAGTCCAGCAGTGTCAGCTCTGGCAAAGACCACGTCGTCGACGTACACGAGGATGTAGAACGGCGGCAGAGAGGTGTCGGTGCGTAGAAACAGCGACGGGTCAGCAGTAGAGGGAGCAAACCCAAGAGCCGCAAGTGTAGTCCTCAGTGTGTCGTGCCACTCGCGCGGTGCCTGGCGGAGACCGTAGACTGGCCGTCGGAGGCTCCACTGGGTGCCAGGAGGGAAAGTCCAGTGAAGCCAGGTGGATGGCGCACCAGATCTCCTCGTGCAGGCTACCCTGCAGGAAAGCAGTGCTGAAGTCAGGGAGTGAAGCTCGTAGTCACGCTGAGCAGCAATGTGTAGCAGCACCCGAAGAGTGGTCATCTTTGGGGTGGGAGAGAAGGTCTGAAAGTAGTCAACTCCCTGCCGCTGACTGAAGCCACGAGCCACGTACCGCGCCTTGAAGAGAGGTGGAGAGCCCGGCGGCCGCTTCACCCTGAAGATCCACATGCCACTGACGATGTTCGCCCCAGGAGGGGAAACCGCGTCAACGTAGGTGCCTGTGGACTTCCAGGAAGCCATCTCTGCATCCATAGCTGCCTGCCACTGAGAGGAGTAGGGACCCTCTACGGCCTCCGCGTAAGAGCGCGGAGTTGGGATGTCTAGTGCATCCGGGTCTCCCTCAGGGGTAAGCAGTACGGATGCGAGATGAGGTGAAGCAGCAGCCAGACACTGGAACTCCTCCTGCCTGTCCTCAAGGACGTCCGTCCCAAGAGCACACTCACCCCCGACGGACGGAGGACAGACAGACGCAGACTCAGCAACAAGACTAGCAGCGTAGTCTAGAAGACAGCGAGCAGCAAAGTCGACGAGCTCAGCAACAAGAGCAGACGCAGTAGTGGACTCAAAGGAGGGGTCAGTGACGACAGTATCAAGGAGACGCGTGACAGTAGGACTGGCAGCACGAAGAGAGTCCGACTCCGGGTCGGCAAGTGAGGAAGAGAGGACTCAGGAAAAGAGGGCAAAGGGGCACGCTGAGGAGCAGTGGACGGACGCAGAGACATCCGATGCGTGCCAGGGACAGGAGGAGGACGCTGACGCGAACTGCGACCACTAGTACGAGTAGCACGAACAGGCGACGCAGGACGAGACGCAGGCTCACGACGCTCAGCAAGACCTCCAGTAGGACCAGTGTACGGAGAAGGAGAAGGCAGTGGGGAGGCCGGCGGTAACTGTGACTACGACTGGACAGGCGGTGGACACTCTAAGGGAGGAGGAAGACCAAGAACCTGCTGAAGGAGCGGAACAAAGTACGGCCGAGGCCGCACGGCGACTCGAGACACAGCAGAGATAGCACCAGCACCCCCAGTCGGCAGCACCAGCGTCAACAGCAACCTCCAGCTCCATTACCTCCAGCAGCACCAGCAGCACCCGCAGCAGGACCGCCGCCAGGACTGACAGAAGTAGCCTCAGCGCCAACACCCTCAGCAGCTCCGACTCCAGTACCACTCGCAGGACGAGCACCTCCGAGACCGGCGGCACCTGCACCCTCAGCAGCGGAAGAAGCACCAGCTCCAGTAGTACGCCTCCAGCGCCGGGCAAACCACTCGCGCAGCTCCTGTGGAGAGAGTGGCTCCCGCCGAGACGAAGCACCCGGAGAACCACCAGGCCCAGCACCGCCAGACGCCACACGAGCAGGTCCAGTGGCCGCGAGCTCCGCACCCCCAAGCTCAGTAGCTCCAGACTCAGCACCTCCAGGCTCACCAGATCCAGACGCAGCACCCCCAGGCGAAGGACGCCCAGGCTCAGCACCCCCAGTCGTAGCACCCCCAGGCTCAGTACCCCCAGTCGTAGCACCCCCAGGCTCAGCACCCCCAGTCGCAGTACCCCAGGCTCAGCACCCCCAGTCTCAGCACCCCTTCGTGCAGCACCCCCAGAGTCAGCACCCCCAGGCTCAGCACCCGCAGCAGTACCAGAGTCACCAGCAACCTCGACCGGCTCGACTGCGTCTACCTGGGACACACCTGAAGGGGCAGGACCCTGAGGGGGGAGGGGGTCTACCTGTGGGGGACCTGGCACAAGGAAGTGCGGCGGCGGGGGGAGGGAAGGAGTGCGGTAGGGGAAGAGACGGTAGTAGGGGACTGACTTCGTCGAACATTACGTCCTGGGACGACAGAACACGACGAGAGGAGGGGTGGTAGAACTGCCACCCAGGGGCGTCAGTGGGGAAGCCAAGGAAGACACAAGGAGCAGCACGGGGGGACAGCTTGTCCGCAGACAAGTCGCGGACAAATGCCCGAGATCCCCAGACACGGAACGCAGACGCATCGCCGACCTTCCCCGTCCACAGCAAGGCTGGGGAGGTCTCCGGCCTGGAGACCCTGGGGTGAAGGTTGATCTGATGCGCCGCGTACCGAACCGCAAACGGCCACAGAAAATGGGGGGCAGCCGCATGCATCATGGACGTACGAGCGACGTCCATGACCATGCCAATGCGGCGCTCAGCAATCCCATTTTGCTGCGGAGAGTCCGGAAGCGTAAAGGTCTGGCGGATGCCTCGCGCACGACAGTAGGCTCGCAGAAGGCCAGAGGAGAACTCTCCGCCTCGGTCAGAGTGCAGACGCAAAACAGGAAATTCTGAGCCGAAGCTCCTCCTGAGCTGGAGACGAGCTGCGCGGTACCAGTCGATCAACACCTCAGTGACATCACCCTTGCTGCGCAAGGGGAAAACTGTGGTGTAACGCGAGTAGTCGTCAACCACTAGCAGGAAGTAGCGCTCGTGACCCTGTCCACGGACGCGGGCCGGGCCCCACACGTCCATGTGAAGCGTCTGCAGCGGGGCCTCTGTCGGGGGAAACTGAGAGGAGTGAGGGGTAGCCCGGAGCCGCCCCTCGACACAGGGGACACAGGAAGGACCAGGCCCTGGAGGAAGAGGAGGGAGGGACCTGGGAAGACCAGAGACAAGGACACGGGAAGCCATGCCTCGGAGACGAGGCAGAGAGGGGTGACCAAGACGGTGGTGCCACAGGAGAGTCTCGTGAGACAGGAGGCGACACGAGCAGGGGGCAGACTCAAAACCAGACCTGGACGCTGCAGCAAACACCTGACCCGACGCAGCTACCTGGCTAGACACAGGGACAGGAGGGGACCCAGTGGTCAGGGTGTAGAGACTCGACCTCGGGCGACGCGAAAACGTGGCCAGGTGCTGGCCCGTGCGGGCGTCTGAGCAGTGGGTCACCCGCTGACTTGCAGGAGTAAACTGGTGAACCCCCGCATCCTGCAGGTCAGCACCACTTACCAAGTTCGTCGAGAACGAGGGGAGGTAAAGACCAGACAAGGTGCCAGAGGGGGCAGCCGAACACGGGAGGACAGTGGAGAAGTGAGAGAGGACAGGAGCCTCAGAGGGGTCTGCCAGGGAGACTGCAACCGGCCGACCAAGCGGCGTGAGTGTGGTGCGGTCTCGAAAGAAGGAGCGAGAAGCCCCTGAGTCAAGTGTGAAGGTGAGGGAGGCCGAAGCCGACGTGGTACCTGAGAGCGCAGACTCACCAGTACCTGAGGGCGCAGACGCACTGGCACCTAGAGCAGCAGCCTCACCAGCACCTGGAGCAGCAGAACCAATGCCCGAGTCGGGCGGGAAACACCGGTAACAGTCACCCTCATCACTAATAGTCACAGCATACATGGCAGCAAGGATAGCATCAAAGTCAAGATCATAGATAGCTACGCCTGCCCTAGACAGCTCTCCCCAGCGGGGGATCTCACTAGCCTCCGGGAACTGCTGACGCCAAGCTTCCGTCAGGCGGCCAAAGCAGCGCTGGGTGGGGTGGGCACCCCCACACTCCTCACCCGCGCGGTCGCCGGAGCGAAGGACGTAGGTGCACGGGCCAAAACCCCCACCACGCTGACGCTGCGTGTACCACTCACGAAGCTGCTGAGGAGGGGGGATGTCCCGAGAACGCTGCTGCTGCTGCTGCTGGCGCTGACCACCCCCGGATCCGCTCCGTTGCGAAGCATCACCCCGACCAGCTCCACCTCCTCCACCACCGCCGCCTCCACCGCCGCCACCACCACCGCCTCCGCTCCCACCGCTACCACCGCCGCCGCCTCCGCCTCCGCTGCTGCCACCGCCACCGCCACCCCCGCCACCACTCCCACCGCCACCCCCTCTCCCTCCGCCGCCTCCACCGCCACCTCCACCACCCCCGCTAGCTCCACCCGCGCCCTTGCCCCCCTTGCCCTTGCCAGAGCGGCGTCTCCCGCTACGGGCAGACGCCGCACCGACCGACTCAAGACCAACGAGGTCGGCCGCAGCAGCAGAGGCGACAGAGGGCAACAGGGGGGAAGGGGAACACCCCTCAAAGATGGGGGTGCGAGGGTCACCACGAGAGGCTCCTATAGCGACTATGCTCTTCTCCGCTGCTAGGAGGGCCTTCTCTAGGAGGTCAACAGTGAGAGTGGTGGGACAGACTGAGAGGAAGTGGTCCCTGACTACGCGAAGGAAGTCAGGGAGGCGGGTGACTATATAATAGAGAGTGATGTACATGGGGGGGGGGTTCTTGGCGCAGAACTCAGCAAGAAGCGCGGCGCGGTAGCGAGTGTCACTAGTGCGGAGGTGCGTAATGAGGTCAGCGACTGTGGGAAAGGCAGCAAGGTCAGGAAAGAGGTACGGTAGCATGAGGCGGCTCAGTGCAGCAGTGGCAGGGGAAGAGTAGCGTGCAACTACAGCGTCGTACAAGGTCTGAGCACTCTTGTACTGACTAAAGTGCGCGCGCTCAGTGGTAGGCAGGTGGCGGCGCACAGCAAGACGTGCAGCAGCCTCGCGAGTGGCCCACTGGGAGCGAACAGTGGCGTCGGCATCGGCAGCAGGGGCAGGGGAAGCACCAGAGGTGAGGTCAAAGAGGGAGAGACCGTCTGCCCTATCGCACTGTAGGAAAAGCTGCAGGTCATCTACCCAAACCTCAAAGTCAATGGCTCGACCCTCAGCGTCAAAAGCGAGAACACTGGGGGTAGCCATGACAGCAGTAGACCAGCAGGACCAACTGTAGGACAGGGGCAGTGCAGGGACAGAAGCGCTGCTCTCACCAGGCAGGGTGGGTCGGGCAGCTCAGCGGTACAGCAGCACGGCAACACGGTTGCTCGGCCGGCACGGCAGCAACTGCAGCTCTGTGGCACCAGCGGCTCGGCTCCTCAGGCGGCTCGGGCAGCTCAGGCGGCTCGGGTGGCTCGGGCGGCTCGGGCGGCTCGGGCGGCTCGGGCTAGTCGGGCGGCTCGGGCGGCTCGGGCAGCTCGGGCAGGTCGGGCGGCTCGGGCGGCTCGGGCGGTTCGGGCGGCTCGGGCGGCGCAGGCGGTGTAGGGCGGCAGGGCCGCTGGTGCGAGGGGCGGCGGGGCCGCTGAGAAGGGCGGGGGGGCCGCTGAGTAGGGCGGCGGGGCCGCTGAGTAGGGCGGCGGGGCCGCAGTTGAAGGGCGGCGGGGCCGCTGAGTAGGGCGGCGGGGCCGCTGAGAAGGGCGGCGGGGCCGCTGCGGAAGGGCGGCGGGGCCGCTGAGTGGGGCGGTGGGGCCTCAGTAGAAGGGCGGCGGGGCCGCAGTAGAAGGGCGGCGGGGCCGCTGATTAGGGCGGCGGGGCCGCTGAGTAGGGCGGCGGGGCCGCTGAGTAGGGCGGCGGGGCCGCTGAGTAGGGCGGCGGGGCCGCTGAGTAGAAGGGCGGCGGGGGCCGCTGAAATGGGTGGCGGGGCCGCCGAGAAGGGCGGGGCCGCAGCGACGGGTGGCGGGGCCGCAATGCGGGGCGACGGGGTCGCGGAGAAGGGCGGGGCCCGCTGAGAAGGGCGGCGGGGCCGCTGAGACGGGCGGCGGGGCCGCACTAAAGGGCGGCGGGGCCTAATCGACGGGCGGCGGGGCCGCTAGGGGAAGGGGCCGCTAGGGCGATAGGGCGATAGGGCCGTTAGGGCGATAGGGCCACTAGGGCGTAGGGGCTGCTAGGGCGGCTCGGCGAGATGAGAGCCCGGAGCGCGACTCGACGAAGCGCGACTCGACGAAGCGCGCTTCGGACAGAAAAAAAAAATGAAACTCGATGTGGTGGGCCCTAGGCACAGTTCCCAAGGGGAGAGTAGAACGAGAATGAATGACTATGGAATGGAAGTGATACAAATATGCAACCCTAGAAATGTGTACCCCATATGGGCTACCCCACTATAGCCTACACAGCATTATAATTTGACATTCTTCTGGAAGTAAATATTGCTGTGTTAATTTGTGAGTCCAAAAACAAATTCATTATGGGTGATAAATATCAATCCCTGATCGGAAACGCGCAGAAAAAAAAAAATTACCCATTCGGAAATGGATGCGACTAGGGAGGCATCAACCCTAAACACAACTGAGGTTCTCGTTTTTAGGGTTGATCCATCCCGAAAATGCATCCAGGTTCCCCTCGGGGTTTTAGTTTTTTTGGCTGCCCTAGGAGTTTCTGGCTTGTTAAATGACGCTATTGGCTGGAAGGTGATGAATCAGTAAACATTTCCATGTAAAATGACACGCGAGCTGAAATGCAAAGTGTTAACAGACATACGTTCAATAAATGATACCCCTCTGCAAATACCTTTTAAAGCAGTGGTTTGGTTAGTTCCGGGCCTCTCGGCCCTTGTTTGAACACCTCCCTGGCACTGTTCGGCCCCTGTATGATCTTCTCCCAAGTAGAGTTGGATTTGGATTTGTCAGCCATTCGTTGTTACTGTCACGGCTGCTAATTACGTCTGCTATTGCTTCCGTTAGAGCGTTTCTGTAGCTAACCGGTTGACTAGAACCTGACAATTATCTCTCGAAAACGTTTGTGAACCTAACGAGCACTCGTACGACTCCAACTTCCGGGATCTATAAGGTTCGTCGAAGACTAACGGTTGTGATTACTTCTGAAAAGATCGTGCATCGATGGCTTGAATCTTGATTGTGCAGTAATGTAAACGACGATTACCAACATTTCTGTCAGAATAATATATAACTCTATATATTGTTTTGTAACTGCCTGTAGTGTAGAATACTGTATTCATATAACTTTTTGTTTGGTGGTGCACCTTTCTTCATTCTTGCCTATTTATATTACTCGCTCTATAGTGAACCCCCCTTTTTGGCTTGCACTTTTCTCTCGTCACTCTCGCCTAGGTCAAACCCTAGGCCTCGACTTCTATTCTTGATATGGTATCAGAGCACGTCACATCCTGGCCTGCCTTATTTTTTAACTACGCCATGGGCCCACCGCGTATTCCTCGTTTCGTGGCTCCCGTCGCGCCCTTAGTTGCGACTGACGTGATGGGCGCGACGGCGAGCTGCCTACTATCGTGGCGACGAGTTGGGCGGCTGGTTCTGCCCTGTTGCTCCGTCGCCCTGTCACCCGCCCCGCGCTACCCGCCTTGTCCCGAGCTGCCCCGCCCCTCGTCCCGTTACGAGCTGCCACAGCCACGCGCAGCCGCGCGCAGCTGCGTACGGCCGATTGCAGCTGCGCACAGCCGCGCGCAGCCGCGTATGGCCGCTCCCCTGCCCCGCACCTGCTGCTCATGCTCCAGTGAAAGGCGGGGGGAAGGGTGTGGGGTTGGCGCGTGGGTGACACTGCACCTGCCGTCGCTGTTCACCTTTTCCTCCCTCTCACTGCACCCGTGGGGGGAGGGGGAGTGTGAGAGGGTGGCAAGAGAGATTCTGCAATGTCAGCAGCCGCCCCTCCTCTCTCTCTCACTACCGCTCGTGCTGCTGTGGGGGGGAGGGTGAGAGAGGGTGGCGGAAGACAGCCGGGTATTTGCTGCTGTCGCCTGTTGCTATCGTAGCACCTCCAGCTGCCGCCCCTGCTACCACCTGCCTTTGCTACCTTTGTTTTTGCTACCTGCTGCTGGGGCGTGCAGGTGCTGCCGTCGAGCCGCTGCTATCCTGCTGCATGTTGCAGCCACAGAGCCTGCTCCTCAGGCGACCTGCCGCCCCAACACCTGCTACTGTTTCTACCTTGGTCAAGGGGTTGGTACAGTTGGATCTGCCATCACTGCACCGGTTGCCACTGCACTTGCCTGTTGCTGTGATTTCCGCTGCGGCCTATCTGGTGTACCCCATTATGGGGGCGTTGACTGCACATTCTTCCCTACAGGCACTTATGGGGGCGTGTCAGAATAATATATAACTCTATATATTGTTTTGAAACTGCTTGTAGTGTAGAATACTGTATTCATATAACTTTCTGTTTGGTGGTGCACCTTTCTTCATTCTTGCCTATTTGTACTGCTCGTTCTATAGTGAACCCCCCTTTTTGGCTTGCACTTTTCTCTCGTCACTCTCGCCTAGGTCAAACCCTAGGCCTCGACTTCTATTCTTGATCATTTCCGCCAATCCTAATCACCGGCAATGTGCATCCTATCATGAAGAGCGACCTGGAAATGTCTATCATGATCATGAGCAACTGTCGTTAGGAGCACCGATGTCAATCTTGAACATCAGCAATGTCTAGAATGGCTGAGATTCACCAACGATTATCATGATCATGCAGCAGTGTGAGCATGATGCTCAGCGATTCCTATTAGCATTTCCAGCAACGTCTAGCAAGACCATCAGCAGTACCAACCTGGATCAGTAGCAATGTGTTGGATCGTGTTCAGGCAGCAGCCGCCTCCGGACTCAACATGCAGCGATTCTGATCTCAAACCTCATTCCTGATCAGGAATGGTTTAGGGCTCGAGCTCTCACATTTCGCATGTCGCGTCATTAATACATCGCTAACGTTGGAATTGCTTGTCTCTCCCTCGCTCTGCTACATGGTCCCTTACAGCGACAGCAGAGCAAAGTCACTGACAACATCTTCACCGACTGTGATCATCTTGGGCATTTCAAGGAGATCGCTAATGTGGTGCGCTCTTTGTGCATTTCATCTACATTTGTTTCCGCATCCAAGACAAGTGCTGTTAAAGTAGAGATGTAAACGTCGTATGAAAGTTGTGTCACTGGTTGATTCAGGAAATGGATAGGATCGAGACTATGCCAGGATCAGAAATTGCTATACTGCGTACGACCTACCACAACGACATGACCAAGCTTGATGTCAATAATGATGACAGCTTCTCTGAGGAGATCATTATACTTTTGAAAAACAAGGGGATCAATCTCAGCGATGAATCTTTCTACGTCCCTCAGGTGTGGTGTTTCTGTAGTAGGTTCGTGTATTATTGGCCGACAACAATAATTTACAAGTAATTCAAGTTGGAAGTTACAACTGGCTTTTAACAAGTGTTGAGGATTTCAGGGGGAGTTGAGGCGGGTTGCAACAATGACACCAAAGGCTCAGCGGCCTCATGAGGAGGGATTGTTGGAGTACCTTGATAAGGCTGTTGGAACGAACAAGTACATCGAGCAGATCAAGAAAAGAGCCCAGCGATAATGCATTCTCGTATATGCATGCACGGGTAGTGCAAGATTCGCATTCATTCTTCATCATTTGATTGTGCTGCGCTTGTTTCTCGAGTAAGTAAGTACCTCTAGCCCGCAGAACTGAAAACCCTTAATCCTATCATCATCAGGTTCTCCCTGTGGCTGAATGCCTTCGTTCCTTATTGCTCTGTCTCTTAGAGCATTTGACTTAAACTCGTACTGCTGAGTGCTGTCGTCCAAGCAATAGATAAACAGCTTAAATGCTGGGTTCTTGGTTGTGCTGTGCCTATCCGCTCTTCTGGCCTGCTTGTCTGCCATAATCCTTGTTTCCTACCTCCTTGTCTGCCTGCCTTTCTGCTTGTCTGGTTGTGAGCAGGCTTGAGGATCAGAATGAGAGAAGGGTGGGCTTCATGGAAAAAATGCGACTAGCGGAGAGGGAAAAGGTCCAGCTAGAGGTGAGTGCATAGATAGAGAAAGCATTCGAGGAATAGAGATTGCACTATGCGAGCAGCATAGAGCTTGCAATGCAGGAGAAAGAAACCCAGAGCAAGCACTACAGGAGAAGGAGAGAGCATTCACAATAGGAGAAACACATAACATACACTGTAGGAGAACCGCGACAGAGAACACACTCCTCTCCCCCACTTCGCATGAGCAATTTAAGTAATTCCTTCCTTTAGTACAGGCAATGAGGAGAGTGGTGGCAAGTGTTTCCTGCTGAAGTAGGCACAGCGAATTCAGCTGAGCATGATAGGGATGTATGGTCTTCTTGTCATCCACTCCCAATCCTCAGTCAACCCCTTTGCTTACATGCCCTCAACTCCAGGAGCAAAAAAAAGCGGCTGAATTGGTTCTGCTGAAGGAGGCGCAGCACACCCAGCTGACCATGGAAGGGCTGTATTTGTGGATGCAGGAAGTTGATTGCAAGAGGAAAGAAGACGACAGGCAGGCCACATGCCTTGAGAGGGTGGTTAAGACAGAAAGGTGAGATTGGGAGTTGTTGTGGGGTAGAGGGTTTTTGGGGGTGATTGGTTGGGACTCGGACGTGAGTTGCCATGTACGTAATGTTGCAGGGGAGGGACCGCCTGAGGGAGGTTAGCAGCAAGATTGAAAAACTCAAGGTTAGGAGTGCTTGCAACAGAGAGGCGTGGCATGGAGGTTGAGTTGTGTAGGAGGAGGATTGGGTGGGAGAGGTAGAAGGCAGGACAATAGGAACAGGCTGGGGTTGGTGGGTGGCGGTTGGGAAGGAAACAATGGGGCTGGAGAAGGGTGAGGGTTGGGTAAACTGGGGAACGAGGCGAGTGAAGGAGGTTGGTGATGGGCGATGAGAGGGTGTGGGGCTAGGAGAGGGAAGGTTCAAAGAAGAAAGCATCTTGATATGTTTTTGACGCGGTGCAACTCTTGACGCCTCATCACACAGGACTTCATGACCCTAGCTAGCGGGGAGTGGTAAGCAGGTGAATCTCATAGCTTCTGTACTTGACCTGTATTCATCCCGTGCTTGGTGAAAAATGTTTGAAGAATGGAAAGAGGCCGTATCAGATCATGGGAGCCTGAGAAAGGAAAACCTTCTTGTCCTGTATTCAACGTTGAGAGCCTGAGCCTGCTGACTGTAGCACCGTTAAATGCAGGAATACGCTGTCTTTACTTTTTGAAAAGATGAAGTGCAAAACAGACTCGTATGTGAAATGTGCAGAGGAGCTTAATGTGAGTAAATAGTTGGCTCATAGAAGAAACCTTTTGGACCTGACTTCCCTTCGCTTCGCTTTGTCTGGCTTGGCCCTAGGATTCCCTTTGTGTGTGTTGCTAACGTTGCAAGCTTCCTTAGCAGGCCCTCGTTGCAGAGGTGAAGGCTGCCACTGATGAGCGAAATGTACTGCTGAAGAAAGGGCCTGCATGCAAGACAGGCAAGGTGGGTGACTGAACCCTGAGGATGGAAAATATGAGTGGGATGGAAAGGTCTGGATGTTATGCATCTTGCTGAGAATGAGTCAATAATCTGAGAGTGTTTCTGGAACTAACGACGCGTTTTTAACATATTCACCTACCATCCACTCAGACGCCACCTACCCACATGGCACCCACGACCTTTCTTGTCCTCATTGCGCGTGCAGGAGAAAAGGGCCAAGAAAAACAGGAGCCTGAGCAATCTGAGCGCAGACACGAGCAGCGTGGAAAGGTGTCAGAATCCCAACCACTAGACCATTGGGATAAAAGGGCTTGTTAAGTAGCGGGTCAGTGCGCCCATAACCCCCCAGGCCAACGTGCCTGTAACCCTTCCCTAGGATCAATCGGGGATCACCAGTGGACCTCTGACAAAAGAATGCTGGAAAACTGGGAAAGATTGGTTAAGGTGTGTGTCTGAGGGAGAATGGGCTGGGGGGGGGGGGGGGGGGGGGGGGCGGGGAGAGGGGGGAGTGAGGGACGTGTACACGGTTGTAAGGTGGTTTATTACATTCAACATCAGCCGTTAAGCCTAGATTGAAACGAGAGAAGCAAGGATATGTTTGCGAGGTTGCCGCGCAAGCGCACACCTTGTTCCTGCCTACCTGCTATGTCTTGTAGATCTCCCTCCACAGCCACGGAAGTGGTTTGCCCACCGAGTTGACTTGAATTTCACCGCCTTATCCAACTCCCCCGATCCCCCTATCCCCCTATATTGGCTGCGCCTCCGCTGGCAGGTAGCGGAGCACAAGCAGGAGGAGTGCAAGGACAAGCGGAGGGAGGCAGGTGCTGCTGAGAGACAGTACGACAAAATCGACTTTAGATCGGTGAGATGCGACAGGAGAGGTGAGATGAGTGCAGGGAGGGTGAGATGGACACAGGGGCGGCGAGATAGCTAGAAGGAGAGAAGAGAAGGCCCAACCCAGGAGATGACCTCAACGAGGGATATAGGTAAGCGGGTGGATTCGAGCAGAGCCGAATGTGGATCGTCTTTATGAATTGGGCTCTCTTTCTTTTCCTGCCATTCAAACTGGACTCACACACCCGCTCCGTTATGCACTACGCTCATCTTTCTTCCTTGCCATTCCACTGAAAATGCCTATATTCCCACTTCTCCGCTTTGTTCTCTCTGACTTCACGCCTTCCAATCCTTACTTTGGATGCCACACAGTCAGAAGATCACACGTTCGCAGCTTGAGGAAATCAAGTGCCGCCAACAAGCAACTGCAAGCCCTTCAAGAAGGGCAAGGGAATTTTTCACGCATTTGGGGGTGCAAATCGCACGTCAGATCTCACAGTGAGTGCATAATCGCCAACTCTCTGCCCTCTGCTTGTTACTCTTGAGCTTTTTTGCTATTGATCCTCTCGAACTACTGAACGCTAACATCTCTCATGCAATGTGTGTGAATTGAACATGGAAAAGACAAGCCTTTCCCCCATACACACGTGTATTAAGGTGTGCATATCCTTCATTTCCTCCCCCCCCCCCCCCCCCCCGAAATCTCTTTTTGCAGCATGCAAGAGAAGCGCGTGTCAGACGAGGACATTCAAGAGGCAGGCCTTCCCCACACTTTCACCACCGAAGCTGTGGGCAAGTGGCTAGAAGCAGCAGATAGGGAGAGGGCTGTTATTGAAGAAGGCGCCAAGGCTGTGGCTGCAGATGGGAGCGAGTCGGCAGAGGGGAGTGAGGCTGCAGCGCAATGCCAAGGAGTGGAGGCTACGGCAGAGACATATAAACAGGAGACGCGAGGGCTGGAGAGCCTGGTAACCTGGCTGTGCTGTAATCGCGTGAGCGTAGGAGCTACCGACGATGAGATGTTGTCAAAGCTGGACTCTTCGGGAGAAGAGCTCAAAACTCTTACGGAAAACATTGACGTGAGCTGCATTGACGAGTGAGTGAGAGTGCCTCGCGGTGTGAATTTGCGGGTGGTGTAACTGTGAATGTGAGCAAACGAGTGAGTGTGGGTGTACTGGGTTCAGTGTGCTGGGTGCGATGTAGTCTGCTGGGACATGACTACCTGACTACTGGGACATAACTACCTGACTGCTGGGACATGACTACCTGACTGCTGAGACATGACTACCTGACTGCTGGGACATGACTACCTGACTACTGGGACATGACTACCTGACTGCTGGGACATGATTACGTGACTGCTAGGACATGACTACCTGACTGCTGGGACATGACTACCTGACTGCTGGGACATGACTACCTGACTGCTGGGACATGACTACCTGACTGCTGGGACATGACTACCTGATTGCTGGGACATGACTACCTGACTGCTGGGACATGACTACCTGACTGCTGGGACATGACTACCTGACTGCTAGGACATGACTACCTGACTGCTAGGTATACATGGGCAAACGAGTCGAGCTTTTACTCGCCTCGTTCGAGGGACTCGAAAAGCTCGAGTTTCGAGTTTGTTTTTTTGTTGGAAAAACTCGGACGCCCGTGTCGAGTTTTACTCGCGAGTAAAAAAAAGCTCGCGGATAACTCGGTTTTTTCACGAGTTTTTTTACTACTCGCGAGTTTTTTAGACTCGCGAGTTTTTCCTATCCAGTTTCGAGCTTAAAAAAACTCGCGCGTCACCTGGGTCGGATACAAATGTAAAAAAATGCTCATTTTTCAGATCTGGTTTCCAAGATCTAAAAGGAACCACCATTTCGTAGGGTAGTTTCTAGGTGTTCTACCACACCTAGGAACGTCCGCTCAGCCTACGTGTTCTTCTTAAAAAAAATCGTGTTTTTCTAGGGTTTCAGTCAGGTGGAAGGCTAATGACACCCGCAAGCATTATAACACACTTCAATTTCGGACCCATACGTCTTCTCCCCTTGAATTAGACTAAGTTAAGGTGAAAACAGCTAATTTGCACGGTTGGTTTTGGAGTGACTGCGTGGAATAGCATGGTGCGTGGTAGATCGGGTGCAGGGAGAGGAGGGAGAGTACATGGCGGAGGCGGTAGGGGGGCAGGACGAGGCGGTGAGGGTGTCAATGGAGATGACATCGAGCTCCACGCCCTCCCCAGATCGGAGCAACGCCGTTATCAAGCCATTGTAACAGCTGCAGACGCTGCAAAGGTGTTGCAAGCGTCCGCCAAGGGTGGTGGGCGGGGTAGAGACATGGCTTCAGGGGGTTCATCCGCCGCAGGTACATCTGCAGGGGCCGAGCAAGGGGCGATAGGGGACGTTGCTGTCCCCATGGTGGCGGGGTCTGCCATGGCTGGAATGGGGGTTGATGGGGCACGGCAGGCGGATGATAACCACAAGGGTGGGGGGGTTGGGGGCGGCGGACCCATGCCTCGGGAGGAGGTGGAGGCGGGGAAGGCGGAGGGATTGCGGAAGGCGCGGGGGGAGGCAGCAGGGGGGGTTGTAACAGAATGGTTTAGCAATGCATTCATGGAAGAGTTGTCCGACCAAGTCATGAGGGAGAGTGAGGGTGGGAATGATATTTATATAAAGGGGGGAGGGGAGGAGCATGTGGATGAGGCAGATGAGGAGGAGGAGGAGGAGGAGGAGGAGGAGGAGGAGGAGGAGGAGGAGGAGGAGGAGGAGGATAAGAAGGTGATAAACTCAGAGGAAGAGATGTACAATGCTGAGGATGATGAGGTTGAGGAGGATAGGGAAGAGGACTTCGCTGGATTGGAAAATGAGGAAGAGGGGGGCACAAAAACACTACGAGGTCTACAACAAGCTACAAAGGCGGATGCGAAGGGGAAACGTGCTATGGCCGACCAGGGACCTTCTAAGAAGCGTGGTCGCGGATTGAGGCGGGGTCGCGGTGGGGGAAAGGTTGGAAGAGCGGGTGGGAGAGCGCGTGGAGGAGGGGGACGAGCTGCCAACTTTGAGCTCAAGCAGTACACGCTTGCGTTCATTGCTTTGCCATCAAAACACACGGCGAATAAGATCGCTGAGCGGATTGAGGCAGTGTTGGTGGAATGGGAGCTGGAAGAGAGGACCATGGTGTAGACAACGGACAACCCCAGCTCGAACGTGGCGGCGATGGAGATCCTTACGCGCGAGGGCCCGGCGGAGATGCCCCGCTTGTTCAAGACCGGGATGCACATCCGGTATGACCCTTGCATCCGCTTGTGTTCATGCCTGCTCCCTCGTTCACCTGTTAGTGTAGACCCGGCACAAACAACACCGTACATATGAGATACTCCCAACCAAAACCAGAACCACACCTCATCACCCAACAGGTGCCTTGCCCACGTTTTGAACTTGGCCATTCAGTTGGCTTTGAAAAACGTGGATGAAATCAAGTTGCCACTCACCATGCTCCGCGAGATGGCGTCCTACATCGGCTATTCGCCACAAAGGACGACCCTCTTCGAGGCGGAGCAGGAGGTTTGGCGACCACGGAAGCAGTACATGCGCCTGCGGCAAGACAATGAAGTGCGCTGGGGTTCCACCCTGCAGATGATCTTGCGCGGGCTGGACCTGCGCGATCCAATTGAGTCCTACATTCGGCACACAGTTGTGAGCATACCCTCGCCCACCTGCCTTGCTAATTCAGCCGTGGGACGTGGGCTGGACTCTGATTTTTGGCCAACACAGTAGTACCCGCCCCCCAATCCTTGCCTCCCACTTGTACCCGCCCCCCAATCCTTGCCTCCCCCTTGTACCCGCCCCACTCGCCTTCACAAGCCAATGCTCCAGTTGATGCGCCACCGCTGCGCCTCATGGCGCTGCGCATTTCTGTTGAGCAGTGGGACGCACTTGAGGAACTTGCAAAGTTCCTCATGCCCTTCAACGCTGTGACTTTGGCAACGGAGGGGTCCCTGTACCCGACTGCGAGTCGGGTGGTGCTGCAGTACAACGAGCTTATGGATTCGCTCGAGAAGATCAGGGACAGCACCACCTCCCCTCCCTCCGTGATCATGCGGAAGTGCATCGACGCTTCCTTGGGCAAGCTGCAGGAGTATTACTACAGCAGCAGTGATGAGCTGTGTGTCGCTACCTTCTTGGACCCGGCATTCAAGCTCGGATACTTTGAGCTTGAGGACGGGAGCAGCAACATGGGCAGGGCGGTATCTCACGTGCCCTCGGAGGAGGTAGTGGCTCTTGTGCGTGCGAAGTCGCAGCCATACAAGGAGAAGGTGCGGCGCGAGCGAGAGGCGGCTACTGGGAAGGGAAGAGGGGAGCTGATGGTGGTGGGCTTGGGCGGGACTAGCAGCACAGCAGCTGGGGGGAGTGGCAGCTGCAGCGGGACGACTTGGGGGGGCCTGAACCTGTTTGGGGGCCAGAATCATGATTTGGGAGGACTCGTGGCACGCCTGGCGGCGTTGCGTGCGAAGCAGGCAGCAGAGAACAAGGATGAAATCCAGATTTACCTTGAGGAGCCCATGCAGCCCCTATCCACAAACCCCCTTGCATACTGGCGTCGTAGGGGTGATTTGGAGGGGCTGGAGGCTATGGCAAAGGACTACTTGGCCATTCCAGCCACCTCTGCTGCCAGTGAGAGGCTCTTCTCACAAGGTAGGAACCTCATCACATGGCAGCGGCACAGGTTGGGTGCTGAACGCGTGGAGGCATGCATGACCTTGAAGTTATGGATCGCTTCGTACCCGGGCACCCCATTGGGAAAGGCCGCCAAGGTGGCCATGGTGGATGACAAAGTGGGAGTGGACCTGGATGAGGAGTTTTGAGCGAAGGGCCCCATTTTTGCATGTTCAGATCAGGATAGTAGACATCTTTATTTATTAGACTAGCTATTCTCTAAATTAATCTCCCCCTCTGACGCTCACCAGGGCGCTAGACCTGGCCTTCTCAATATGCTTGGTACATTGCTGCTGGTTTGTAACCGTTGTCCAGGTTTCAGCAGGTGCTTGAATGCGTGGCTTTTATCTGCGGGAGTGGGCTGCTGGAGGTGTTTCCCCAAACCTCTTGTCAGGACACTATTGCAGCAGGCGTTGTGCAGCACGGTTGGGGTGTGAAAGTGTGGGGGTGATGTAGGGCTGGAATGCTGGTGGGTGTTGGGTTGAGGGATGTCGACCTCAAAATTGTAGTTGCTATGTTGAGTGGGCGTAGATGGACCTTATTTATGTGCACCCTCTGGCTGGTGCTGTGTGGCTAAAGTGGTGGCTGTGGGTGCTGGTTAAGTTCGAGTCGAGTTTTACTTGACTCGAACGAGCTTTTTCAAAACTTGTACGAGCTTTTGAAAAACTCGATATTATGGGCGATTTTCGAGTTTGATTTTTGGCCAAAAAAACTCGACAATTAAAACTCGACTCGACTCGAGTGCAACAAAAAACTCGCCAAAACGAGTCAAGTTTTACTCGACTCGCCACTTGCCCATATATACTGCTGGGACATTACTACCTGACTGCTGGGACATGACTACCTGACTGCTGGGACAGTTAGCTTTAACTTCAGTCAGGAGGCACAACGTATCAGCAATCATCCTATTTTTCTGTTCTGCACTTGCTCAGGTACCATAAACAAGATGACGCATTTTTCGAGGCGTTCTTTGAAGCAACAGAAGTGACACCAGAGAGGGATGCTGTGAAGCAGGAGCACAGGGCTCTGATAAGGCGTCGGCAGGCAGAGTTTACAGCAGGCCTTGATGCAATCAGGGTGCGGGTGAAGGAGATCTACCAGATCATGGTGCCAGGTGGCGATGCTGACCTGGCATCCGTTGACTCGCTTGACCCGTTCAGCCAGGGAATATGTTTCTCTGTGTGCCCACCATAGCAGCAGTGCTGGAGGAACGTTGCCGACCTGAAAGGGGGAGAGCAGGTGAGAGCAGCCTTTTTGCCCCATGGCTCTGCCAGACCATCTCTTTCCACCCACAGTGGAGTGTGAATGTCACTGCTGCTCCTGCGCCTGTTAGTGGCTCTGTGCTGCACTGGTCATCCTACGAGGGCAAACTATAAGCCACTGAAAACCTGTGCTCTGGCCTTTGCTCTTATGTCTCAATGCTACAATTTGGCACTTGCTGTAGCACCGTTTTTTACTCTCTCTTTCTTTTTTTTCTTCCCCCTCTCCCCCCCCCCCCCCTTAATTTTCCCAACGAACCATCATTCTTCATTCATTGTCCTCCGCATCACATTTCTCACATCACGTCACGTCACATCACATCCTATCACACCACATAACGTATCATCACTCCACCACACGCACTCAGCTCCCTGGCGTTACTGTTGGCGGTCCACCTATGCAAGCCAGGCTCGCCACTAACTACCATTCAACCGGATGCTGCCATGGGTACGTGTCAAGATCGCAAGCAGGAATGATTTCATTGAATGAATTGTGGGTACAAGTACTAACCCTAATACGTATTGGGTTGTACCCCATATGGGCTACCCCACTATAGCCTACACACAACTAGCACAGATATGGTTTGACAGTACGTTCTTAAAACCCTAATCTACAATGTTCTGGTAGGTGCTGGTAGGCGTTTGTAGGTGCTGGACGGTCCTGGTACTAGTGCCTGTTACTGCACGCATGATTGGCGTTGTAGGTCGGCAGGGTCTTTTCTAGATTCTGCATATTTAATACAATTGTAACGCTCCACATTTTGCATCTCTCAATCTCTCCCAAACCATGTTCCTAGCAGATTTGAAGAACACAGTCCATTCTGGCTGACCACACGGAGCGGCACACCACTCAGCACAGGAGCACATGCGCGACCTAGCTTGAACCCTAACCTTGTTCCCCTTTATAGCCATTATGGTTGAATAAGTATCCCTAACGCAGAGCAGCATGACACAAGTATCATCCTGGCTGAGTAGATGAAGCAGCAGGACAGCAAGTGCGCTAGGGGGTTATACAGTTTACAGGGGAATACATTCTCCAGGCACCTCAAAAACAGCAAGTGCGTTAGGGGTTATATACAGGCGAATACATTTTTGAGGCACGTCAAACACAGCCAAAGAAAAAACTTGAACTTGGGAATGGGATACACATACACATCCATAGCGTATTTGTCAATTAGGTCATCTTTTTCCAGATGATCATGATTCAGAAGCACCAGCTCTCAAATATACATCCGACCTTCAACAAATCTCATTTTTCATGTACCACTGTAAGGAAAATCCCTTTTCCTTACTTCGCATCCCTGCTCAACGCGTACATCACTGTAGCACCTCAGTCAGCACCGTTACCACTCGCGATCATCGCATCGACAATCATCCCGCCATTTTTCGCACATCGCATCCCGACCTCACGGCTCGGCTGGTAACCCGCGCTCCGGGCCTACGCCTCGACACTTTCCCAACCTCAGTCCCAGGCTCGTCGCGCGACTACCACAGACCATTACCGTTACCACTGTAGTTTCGCTATATATTCTTCGCTCATGCCCTCGCTCATTGTATTCTTGCTTCGATAGTGCAATTCTCGTTCGTTCACTCAATTGCACTCGTAACACTTGGTTATCAGAGCCTACGATCTCAGCTCGGACCGCATCCACACCTTCGCTTTTCCACTATCTCAATTTTTTGGGGGGGGTAGACGTCTCTCAGCGATACAGCACCGCCGCTCGTAGTGCTCTCTCGCAAGCACGCACGGCCACGACCGAGGCTCTCGCTGAGCTTGCCCGACACCCCCGCCATGGCCGATTTCACGCTCGCCACATTAACGCAGGAGCAACTTGATCGTCTCGTGCGTCAACTGGAAGATTCAGCGCTCGAAATCGCGACGCTCACGGCGGAACGTGACTCCGCCCGTCAACAGTCCACGGTGAACGTTCCGACGACATCACACACACCAACAAATGTATCGGCACATTCGGATGAACCGATCCTCATCTCGTCCGGCACACCAACACAACACGGCAGCATGGGACAACGCTCAGGCACGACCAGTAATGGCGCCGCCCAGCCGATGCCTGGCATGGGAGGAAACAGGATCGCACCAAGCCCGCGGGAGCCCCGAGAAGCCCGTCCGCACGTGGAATTTGCGGCGACAAGTGGCGAACAAGCCATCATGGCACCAATGCCGCTCGAGCCGCAACGCCCGCCCTGCTTCGACCCAAGCCAACGCGGCGGTCCGACGGTTCAATCGTGGGTCTTCACGATGAACGTCTTCTTCGACGCAAATTACGTCGAGTCGGACGCCGCGAAGATCCGGTATGCAGTTTCACTGCTAAGGGGCCCCGCCATGGACTGGTGGCGAGTCATCGTGACGTCGCCACGCGCCTACGAGCCACCGTCGCACGAGGAAGGGCCCACGGGTCCAGCTGTCACCTGGAGTTCGTTTTGTGAGACCGCCCAATACAGCACGTGGGATGCGTGGTGCGCAGGGCTTCGTGCGCGTTTTGAGCCGATCGCGGCTTCAATTTCGGCGCGTCAGAGATTGCGCACTTGGCGCCAGCTCGGGTCAGTTCAAGATTATACAAGCGGTTTTCTCGCACTTTGCGAGCAGGTCGGCTACATGCACAAAGCGGAGCGGGTGGACCGTTATGTCGGAGGGCTGAAGCCGGATATCTCGCACGAAATAATGCTGCGCGGACTCTCTAATTTTAACGAGATTCTCGCGCTCGCCGAGAAGATCGACATTCTACGCCGACCGAGACCGGGGTCCTATTACGGACATCGCCCTCGGGGACCGACCGAGCACGCCACTGTACACGCCGTTGCAACAAATGCAGCTGCCGCACCGTTTAAAGGGCGCTGCTTTGCTTGCAACAGGCCGGGCCATCGCAAGAGCGAATGCCCAGAGAAGCTGAGGCGCCGAGGAGCAGAGCAGGGGAGGGAGTCTCAGAGGCAGGGAAACGCCAGCAGTCAGTAGAAGTTGGGCCAACTACTGACGAGACTGCCTGCTCGCCCAACCACACCGACCCTCACCGAGTCACAGTACCGATTCACGCCATCGATCGGGCTCGGATTAATAAGGAGGGTACAGCGACGGATTGCCCGGTACTGATCTACGGGAAAATACATGGAGCAGCAGTGAAGATTTTTATTGACGGGGGAGCAAGTCACAGCTTAGTTAATACCACAACCGCACGGAAATTACAGTTAACACTTAACTGATGCTTACCTGAGATAGATGCACGCTTAGTCGACGGAACGCCACTAGCCATACGGGAAAAGGTGGACCGAGTAAAAGTCCGCTGCGGAGGAAACTTCGGGTTTACACAGGAAATGCTCGCAACGACACTGGATGGGCACGACATTTTACTGGGACGTGATTGGCTGCGACGGTATAACCCGCGAATTGACTGGACGACGGGTAGCTGCACAGTGCGAAATAGTGGTAACTGGGTCGTCCTACCTCGCTGGCAGCCACCCGAGTCTTCGACGGTCCAGGTCAACGCCATCACGATGAAACGGGCTGTCGCTGCTGGAGCTGACGTGTACGCAGTGGACATAGCATTAGTGCAAGAAGAGGAGCTGCCGAGCGATTTTCAGAAACTATTGGCAGTTGTACCACCCGAACTTCAGGCACTACTGAAACGATTCCCGGGTATCTTTCCGGATGACTTACCACAAGGGCTGCCACCTCAGCGGGCGCATGACCATAGGATCGAGTTAGAACAGGGGGCACAGCCAACTGTACAGCGCCAGTTCAGACTGACACAGCCCGAGCTCGACGAACTAAGGAAGCAGTTAGATTATCTGTTAGAGAAGCAGTTTATCCGACCGAGCTCGTCACCGTTCGCCGCACCGATACTGTTCACACCGAAAAAAGACGGAGGGTTTCGCATGTGCATCGACTACCGAGCGCTTAACAGGGTAACAGTCAAATCACGGTACCCCATCCCCCGCGCCGACGAACTGATCGACCAGTTACGAACCGCACGGGTATTTTCGAAAATAGACTTACGAGGAGGTTACCATCAGATTCGGGTCGAACCATCGGACTGCGCCAAGACAGCATTTAGAACTAGGTACGGGTCATTCGAGTATACGGTGATGCCTTTCGGGCTGACCAACGCGCCCGCCACATTTCAAATGACCATGAACGAGGCGTTTAGGCCACTTTTAGATAAATGCGTGATAGTTTACCTTGACGACATTCTCGTTTACAGTCGGGACAAGCAGCAGCACTTAGTCGATCTCGAAGCAGTTTTTAAAATTTTAGCGGAACATCGGTTACTCACCAAGGGCTCCAAGTGCGAGTTTTTTCGGGACGGGCTAGAATTTTTAGGACACGTTATTTCGGAGGTTGGAGTTGAAATCGACCCTAAGAAGCTGGATACTGTCAACGCGTGGCGTCCCCCGACGAACATCACGGAACTGCAGAGTTTTTTAGGGTTCGTTAATTACATCCGTCGGTTCGTCCCCGACATGGCACTCTTAACAGCCCCACTCACAGATTTACTGCGTAAGGGGTGTCAGATTTATATGACATAGTTGCTGTAGGCTATAGTGGGGTAGCACATATGGGGTACAGGGTTTCTAGGGTTGTATTTGTACCCAATCTTTCCTTAGTCATCCCTGTTCACTTGTTTCACATGGTATAGAGCGGGTCCTTCCTAAGGACCGTTTTTTTAGGGCCCACCGAAGCGCGCCCCGAGGCGCGCATTTTTTTTTAGCGACCCCTCGGGTCGCCATTTCCCTCGCGGCCCCGCTGCCCCTCCTGATCGCGGCCCCGCCGCCTGCTTGACGCGGCCCCGCCGCCTCCACTGACGCGGCCCCGCCGCCGGCTCTGACGCGGCCCTGCCGCCCGCTACGTCGCGGCCCCGCCGCCTGCTTGACGCGGCCCCGCCGCCTCCACTGACGCGGCCCCGCCGCCGGCTCTGACGCGGCTCTGCCGGCCCGCCGCTGCACCTGACGGCCCCGCCGCTGCACCTGCAGGCCCGCCGCTGCACCCTACGGCCCGCCGCTGCACCCTACGGCCCGCCGCCTCACCTGACGGCCCCGCCGCTGCGCCTGCCGGCCCGCCGCTGCACCCTACGGCCCGCCGCTGCACCCAGCGGCCCGCCGCTTCACCTGACGGCCCAGCCGCTGCACCTACCGGCCCGCCGCTGCACCCTACGGCCCGCCGCTGCACCCAGCGGCCCGCCGCTTCACCTGACGGCCCCGCCGCTGCCCCTACCGGCCCGCCGCTGCACCCTACGGCCCCGCCGCTGCACCTGCCGGCCCGCCGCTGCACCGGTCGACCCGCCGCTGCACCTACCGGCCCGCCGCTACACCCTACGGCCCCGCCGCTGCACCTGCCGGCCCGCCGCTGCACCGGTCGACCCGCCGCTGCACCTGCCGGCCCGCCGCTGCACCTGACGGCCCCGCCCCTGCATCTCCCGGCCGAGCCACCCCAGCAGCAGAGCCGCCCCAGCAGCCGAGCCGCCCCAGCCGCCGAGCCGCCCCAGCAGCCGAGCCGCCCCAGCAGCCGAGCCGCCCCAGCAGCCGAGCCGCCCCAGCTGCAGTGCCGCCCGAGCCGCCCGAGCCGCCGAGTCGCCCGAGCCGCCCAGCAGTCGAGCCGCCCGAGCCGCCCGAGCCGCCCGAGCCCTCCCTGCACTGCCCTGTCTGGTGAGCACTGAGCTTTACTCTGCGCACTGCCCTCTCTCTACTGCTGTCATGGCTACCCCCAGTGTCCTCGCCTTTGACGCTGAGGGCAGAGCCATTGACTTTGACGTGTGGGTAGACGACCTACTGCTTTTCCTACAGTGCGACAGAGCTGACGGACTCTCTCTCTTTGATCTCACTTCTGGTGCCTCTCCCGCCCCTGCTGCTACTGAGGATGCCACTGTTCGCTCACAGTGGGCCACACGCGATGCTGCTGCACGTCTTGCTGTGCGTCGCCTGTCAGAACCTCCCGCTGAGCGTGCGCACTTTGGGTCGTACAAGAGTGCTAAGACCTTGTACGACGCCGTTATCGCGCGCTACTCCACCCCTGCCACTGCTGCACTGAGCCGCCTCATGCTACCGTACCTCTTTCCCGACCTTGCTGCTTTTGCCACAGTCGCCGACCTCATTACCCACCTGCGCACTAGTGACGCTCGCTTCCGCGCTGCACTTCCTGCTGAGTTCTGCGCCAAGAACCCCCCCCCCCAGTACTTCACTCTCTACTACATTGTCACCCGCCTCCCTGACTCCCTTCGCGGAGTCAGGGACGACCTACTCGCAGTCTGCCCCACCACTCTCACTGTCGAGATCCTCGAGAAGTCCCTCCTCGCAGCCGAGAAGAGCATTCTCGCTGTAGGGGCCTCTCGTGGTGACCCGCGCACCCCCATCTTTGAGGGGTGTTCCCCCTCCCCCCTCCTGCCCTCTGTCGCCTCTGCTGCTACGGCCGACCTTATTGGTTTTGAGTCGGTCGGAGCGGCGTCTGCCCCCAGCGGGAGACGTCGCTCTGGCAAGAGCAAGGGGGGCAGGGGCAGTGGTGGAGGCGGCGGGGGCGGTGGAGTCGGAGGTAGAGGCAGCGGCGGAGGTGAGGGTGGTAGCGGGAGTAGTGGCGGGAGTGGAGGTGTCGGCGGAGGCAGTGGAGGCGGGGGCGGCAGCGGCGGTGGTAGTGGGGGTGGAGGCGGAGGCGGCGGTGGCGGCGGCGACGGTGGGAGTGGCGGTGGCGGTGGAGGTGGTGGCGGCGGCGGCGGAGGAGGCGGCGGAGGTCGTGGCGCGCCGAGGAGGAGTGGCTCCGGTGGTGGTCAGCGCCAGCAGCAGCAGCGTGGTCAGGAGACCCTCTCCCCGCAGCAGCTCCGTGAGTGGTACTCTGCGCGTCAGCGGGGTGGGGGTACTGGTCCGTGCACTTACGTCCTGCGCACTGGCGACCGTGCGGGTGAGCAGTGTGGTGGTCCACACTCCACCCAGCGTTGCTTCGGCCGCCTGACTGACGCTTGGCGCCGCCAGTTTCCTGACGCCTCTGAGATCCCTCGCTGGGACCAACTGTCTAGGGCTGGAGTAGCTATCTTTGATCTTGACTTTGATGCTATTCTTGCTGCTATGTATGCGGTGACTATTAGTGAGGAGGGTGACTGTTACCGGTGTTTCCCGCCCGACCCGGGCATTGGTACTGCGGCTCTAGGTGCTGTTGAGGCTGCTACTCCAGGTGCTGGTGAGGCTGTTGCTCTAGGTGCCAGTGAGTCTGAGTCCTCAGGTGCTGGTGAGTCTGCTCTCTCAGGTACTGTGTCGACTTCACCCTCTCTCACTTTCACTCTTGACTCCGGGGCGTCTCGCTCCTTCTTTCGAGACCGCACCACACTCACGCCGCTTAGTCGGCCAGTGGCGGTCTCCTTGGCAGACCCCTCTGGGGGTCCTGTTCTGGCTCGCTACTCCACTGTCCTGCCGTGCCCTGCGGTCCCGTCTGGCGCCCTGTCCGGTCTCTACCTCCCCTCGTTCTCTACGAACTTGGTGGCGGGTGCTGACCTACAGGATGCAGGGGTTGACCAGTTCACCCCTGCGCGCCGACGAGTCACCCACTGCACGGACGCGGACACGGGTCGACACCTGACCACATTCACACGTGGTCCAGGGTCGAGCCTGTACACACTCACTGTTCCGTCTCCTTCTCCTGCGTCTGGTCAGGTAGCTGCGTCGGGTCAGGTGTTTGCTGCAGGGTCCAGGTCTGGTCCTGAGTCTGCCCCCTGCTCGTGTCGCCTCCTGTCCCACGAGACCCTCCTGTGGCACCACAGGATGGGTCACCCCTCCCTGCCTCGTCTCCGGGGCATGGCCTCTCGCCTTCTTGTCTCTGGCCTTCCCCGGTCCCTCCCTCCCCTTCCTCCTGGGCCTGGCCCTCCCTGTGTCCCCTGTGTCGAGGGTCGCCTGCGGGCTACCCCTCACTCCTCCCCGTTCCCTCCGACGGAGGCCCCGATGCAGACGCTTCACATGGACGTGTGGGGCCCAGCCCGCGTCCGTGGACAGGGTCACGAGCGCTACTTCCTGCTGGTGGTTGACGACTACACGCGTTACGCCTCAGTCTTCCCCTTGCGCAGCAAGGGTGAGGTCACTGAGGTGTTGATCGACTGGATCCGCGCAGCTCGTCTCCAGCTCAGGAAGAGCTTCGGCTCAGACTTTCCTGTTTTCCGCCTGCACTCGGACAGAGGCGGAGAGTTCTCCTCCGGCCTTCTACGAGCCTACTGTCGGGCACGTGGCATCTGCCAGACCTTCACGCTTCCGGACTCTCCACAGCAGAATGGGATTGCTGAGCGCCGCATCGGCATTGTCATGGACGTCGCCCGTACGTCCATGGTGCATGCGGCTGCCCCCCATTTTCTGTGGCCGTTTGCGGTTCGGTACGCCGCGCATCAGATCAACCTTCACCCCAGGGTCTCTCGGCCCGCGATGTCCCCAGTCTTGATGTGGACGGGGAAGGTTGGCGATGCGTCGGCGTTCCGTGTCTGGGGATCTCGGGCGTTTGTCCGCGACTTGTCTGCGGACAAGCTGTCCCCTCGTGCTGCTCCCTGTGTCTTCCTTGGCTTCCCCCCTGACGCCCCAGGGTGGCAGTTCTACCACCCCTCCTCTCGTCGTGTTCTGTCCTCCCAGGACGTCACGTTCGACGAGTCAGTCCCCTTCTACCGCCTCTTCCCCTACCGCACTCCTTCCCTCCCCCCTCCACCGGACTTCCTTGTGCCGGTTCCCCCCCCCGGTAGACCCCCTCCCCCCTCAGGTTCCTGCTCCCTCAGGTGTGTCCCAGGTAGACGGCGTTGACCCGGTCGAGGTTACTGGTGACTCTGGTGCTGCTGCGGGTGCTGGGCCTGGGGGTGCTGCCTCTAGGGGTGCTGTGCGTTGGGGTGCCGGGCCTGGAGGTGCTGCTACTGGGGGTGCTGAGCCTGGGGGTGCTGGGCCTGAGGGTGCTACTGCGGAGGGTGCTGAGCCTGGGGGTGCTGAGCCTGGGGGTGCTGAGACTGGAGGTGCTACACCTTGGGGTGCTGAGCCGGGGGGTGCTGTGTCAGGAGCTGCTGAGCCTGGGGGTGCTGATTCTGGAGCTGCTGCGCCTGGGGGTGCTGCGTCTGGAGCTGCTGAGCCTGGGGTTTCTCCTGCTGCTGCGTCTCGCCGGGAGCCCCTCTCTCCACAGGAGCTGCGCGAGTGGTTTGCTCGCCGCTGGAGGCATGCTGCTGGAGCTGGAGCTTCTTCGACTGTCGAGGGTGCTGGTCCTGCCGGTCCCGGAGCTGCTGGGCCTGCGGGTCCTACTGGAGCTGGAGCCGCTGAGGGTGTTGGTGCTGAGACAGCTGCTGTCTGTCCTGGCGGTGGTTCTGCTGCTGGTGCTGCTGGAGGTCCTGCTGCTGGAGGTGCTGGTGGCGCTGGTGCTGTCGCTGAGGGTGCTGGTGCTGTACCTGCTGAGTCTGGAGTTGCCGCGCGGCCTCGGCCGTACTTCGTTCCGCTCCTGCAGCAGGTTCTTGGTCTTTCTCCTCCGGTAGAGTGTCCACAGCCTGTCCAGTCGCAGTCCCTGTTGGAGCCTTCCTCTCCACTGCCTGCTCCCTCTCCTTACACTGGTCCTACTGGAGGTCTTGCTGAGCGTCGTGAGCCTGCGTCTCGTCCTGCGTCGCCTGTTCGTGCTGCTCGCACTAGTGGTCGCGGTTCGCGTCAGCGTCCTCCTCCTGTCTCTGGCACGCACCGGATGTCTCTGCGTCCGTCCACTGCTCCTCTGCGTGCCCCTTTGCCTTCTCCTCCTGAGTCCTCTCTTCCTGCGCTTGCCGACCCTGAGTCGGACTCTCTTCGTGCTGCAGTCCTACTGTCACACGTCTCCTTGCTACTGTCGTCACTGACCCCTCGTTTGAGTCCACTGCTGCGTCTGCCCTTGTCGCTGAGCTCGTCGACTTTGCTGCTCGCTGTCGTCTAGACTACGCTGCTAGTCTTGTTGCTGAGTCAGCGTCTGACTGTCCTCCATCCGTCGGGGGTGACTGTGCTCTTGGCACGGACGTCCTAGAGGACAGGCAGGAGGAGTTACAGTGTCTGGCGGCTGCTTCACCTCATCTCGCGTCTGTACTGCTTGCTCCTGAGGGAGACCCGGATGCACTAGACATCCCGACTCCGCGCTCTTACGCGGAGGCCGTAGAGGGTCCCTACTCGTCTCAGTGGCAGGCAGCTATGGATGCAGAGATGGCTTCCTGGAAGTCCACAGGCACCTACGTTGACGCAGTTCCCCCTCCTGGGGCGAACATCGTCAGTGGCATGTGGATCTTCAGGGTGAAGCGGCCGCCGGGCTCTCCACCTGTCTTCAAGGCGCGGTACGTTGCTCGTGGCTTCAGTCAGCGGCAGGGAGTTGACTACTTTCAGACCTTCTTTCCCACCCCGAAGATGACCACTCTTCGGGTGCTGCTGCACATAGCCGCTCAGCGCGACTACGAGCTTCACTCTCTCGACTTCAGCACTGCGTTCCTGCAGGGTAGCCTGCACGAGGAGATCTGGCTGCGCCGTCCACCTGGCTTCACTGGGACTTTCCCTCCTGGCACCCAGTGGAGCCTCCGACGGCCAGTCTACGGTCTCCGCCAGGCACCGCGTGAGTGGCACGACACACTGAGGACTACGCTTGCGGCTCTTGGGTTTGCTCCTTCTACTGCTGACCCGTCGCTGTTTCTGCGCACCGACACTTCTCTGCCGCCGTTCTACATCCTCGTGTACGTCGACGACTTGGTCTTTGCCACAGCGGACACTGCTGGTCTCGCCTACGTGAAGTCCGAGCTGCTGAAGAGACACACGTGCACAGACCTGGGTGAACTGCGCAGCTACCTTGGCCTGCAGATCACTCGGGACAGAGCACGCCGCACCATTACCTTGACTCAGTCACACATGGTGCAGCAGGTCCTTCAGCGCTTCGGCTTCACGTACTCCTCGCCTCAGGCCACTCCTCTGTCTACTCGCCACTCGCTCTCAGCTCTGCCTTCGGATGAGTCCGTAGAGTCGAGTGGCCCGTACCCAGAGCTTGTTGGCTGCCTCATATACCTGATGACTTGCACACGACCTGACCTTGCATACCCTCTGAGCATTCTTGCACGCTATGTTGCTCCTGGGAGACACCGCCCAGAGCACATGGCTGCAGCGAAGAGGGTGTTGCGCTACCTGTGCAGTACGTCGGGCATGGGGCTAGTGCTTGGAGGGCGGAGTCCAGTGGTCCTTACAGGGCACGCGGACGCTTCTTGGGCTGACGACCAGGCTACGCAGCGGTCGTCACAGGGTTACACCTTCAGTCTTGGTTCCGGCTCTGTCTCGTGGCGGGCTACTCGCTCGTCTTCGGTTCTCAGCTCCAGTTGTGAGGCTGAGATCTACGCTGGGGCCATGGCTGCACAGGAGCTTCGCTGGCTCACCTACCTGCTGAGTGAACTTGGAGAGCCGCCTCGTTCTCCTCCAGTGCTGTACGTAGACAACAAGGCCATGCTGGCCTTGTGTCGAGAGCAGCGTCTGGAGCACAGAACGAAGCACATTGCTCTTCGCTACTTCCTTGCTCGTGAGCTGCAGCAGCGTGGACAGTTGCGGCTTGCGTACGTGGCCTCTGAGGCCAACACTGCTGATGTGTTCACCAAGGCACTCGCGCCTTGTGACCATCAGCGCCTCTGCACCCAGCTGGGTCTTGTGCCTGTCTTGCCTCACTTGCTCTCCTCTTGACTTTACTTGTACTGTGACATATATATACCTGCTCTTGCTTGTCTAGTTTTATATATATATATGTCTGTACTCCTACATGTGAACTGGCCTCTGGCCCTGCTCTTGTGCTCGGACTGTGTGGTGACGTTGTGATCCACCCTAAGCTTGCTCTGCTTTGCTTTACTTGACTGGTCTTGTGACCCCTTGTTCTCCCCCACTTTGCCTATGGGGGTGTGTCAGATTTATATGACATAGTTGCTGTAGGCTATAGTGGGGTAGCACATATGGGGTACAGGGTTTCTAGGGTTGTATTTGTACCCAATCTTTCCTTAGTCATCCCTGTTCACTTGTTTCACAAGGGGGTCGTTTTTACGTGGGGGGAGAAAGAGCATGCTGCCTTCTCTGCCCTGAAAACTGTTCTCTATTCACCACCCGTCCTACGCATCGCTGACCCACATCGCCCCTTCGAGGTTGTTACAAACGCGAGCGACATCGCCATCGGAGCCGTACTGTTACAGGACTTCGGCAATGGCCTCCAACCCATCGCCTACGAATCACGCAAACTGCATCCGCCTGAGCGAAATTACCCGATACACGACCGCGAAATGCTCGCGATCGTGCATGCATTCAAAGTGTGGCGCTGCTACTTGACCGGCGCAGACGTGACAGTACGGACAGACCATCGATCCCTACAGTACCTCCGTGCACAGCCCCACCTCAACCCACGACAGATTCGGTGGCTCGACTTCCTCGAGTCGAACTTCCATTATACGGTCACCTATAAAAAAGGAGCCTCCAATATTGCCGACGCACTGACCCGCCCCACTGCCCAGATCCATGCGATACTACTCGCCCAGACCAGTCCGCTACTGACAGGACTATTTACCCACGGATATCAAACAGACCCATTCTTCACAGGAGGAAACTCGCAACAATTCGAAGCAGCCAAGGGAGTCTATTACGTAAAAGCTGGAACCGACCGCATCTGGGTACCAGGGTACACACTACTACGGGAATTACTATTACAGGAGGCACACGACGGAGTTACCTCGGGACATTTCGGAGTAGAGAAAACACGGCAGCAGCTGCAGCGGTACTATTACTGGCCTGAAATGTTGACCGACGTGCAACGACACGTGGCATCGTGTCCCACTTGCCAGCTCATGAAGTCAACCAGGAAGCGGCCGGCGGGACAATTACAACCAATCCCACCTCCAAAGCGTGCTTGGCAACAAGTGACAATGGACTTCGTCACGGGGTTACCAGCCGGGGCGAGTGGGAATGACGCGATCCTGGTCGTCGTCGATCGACTGACGAAAATGGCACACTTCGCAGCCTGCAAGAAAACAATCA
Organism: Closterium sp. NIES-65; assembly: GCA_948144175.1. NCBI lineage: Eukaryota > Viridiplantae > Streptophyta > Zygnematophyceae > Desmidiales > Closteriaceae > Closterium > Closterium sp. NIES-65. The sequence continues at coordinate 52,623 of CANXME010000605.1, read as the reverse complement.
CAGCCGAGGAAACAGCCCGACTCTTCATCACCACCGTCGTTCGACTGCACGGGATACCAGCATCGATCATCAGCAACAGAGACACGAAGTTTACCAGCAATTTCTGGCGGAACCTGTGGCAGCAGTCCGGCACGCGACTACAATTCAGTTCATCGTATCACCCCGAAACCGACGGACAGACAGAACGGACAAACCAGACCATGGAGCAGCTCATTAGGGCCACGTGCGACGACCCAAACACGTGGGAGCAGCAGCTGCCACTCATCGAATTCGCATACAACAATGCGCCATCTGCCACGACCCAACAGTCGCCGTTTTACCTGAATTACGGACAAGACCCCACAGTACCCATGACCCCAAATCCCGACAACCCCGTTCCACGTGCGCAACAATTTGCCGAGATTTTGCAAGCAGCACGGACCAGGGCAGCAGAAGCAATCAAAAAATCGAACATCATCGCTAAACGCAACGCCGACCGCCACCGCAGACCTGTCACTTATCAGCCCGACGACCTCGTTTTACTCGACACTCAAAACCTCCGCCTGCCCATCACTCCAAAACTCCGCCCCCGATACTGTGGGCCATTTCGAATTAGCCACATGATCACACCTGTCACCGCGCACCTCCTCCTCCCTGCTGACTGGTACGTCAGCTCCTCATTCCACGTCAGCTTGCTTCGCCCTTACGTACCATCCACCGGCCAACTCCCACGACACCGACCATCCAGCATGGCGCGACCACCATCCGAACCAATCATCACCCCCGACAAAATCCTGAGTCACAGAGTTCGCGACCCCCGAGGAGCCCGAAAGATCGAGTTCCTGATCCGCTGGAAAGACCGTACACCTACCGAGGACAACTAGGTTCCCCTGGACAGAATTGAAAACCACCCTGTCCTCACCGAATATCTGCGCAGCCGAAACTTCAAAGATGTCCACACACTTTCGTAAGAAGGACCTCCTTAGGAGGGGGGGGGGGTAGTGTAAGGAAAATCCCTTTTCCTTACTTCGCATCCCTGCTCAACGCGTACATCACTGTAGCACCTCAGTCAGCACCGTTACCACTCGCGATCATCGCATCGACAATCATCCCGCCATTTTTAGCACATCGCATCCCGACCTCACGGCTCGGCTGGTAACCCGCGCTCCGGGCCTACGCCTCGACACTTTCCCAACCTCAGTCCCAGGCTCGTCGCGCGACTACCACAGACCATTACCGTTACCACTGTAGTTTCGCTATATATTCTTCGCTCACGCCCTCGCTCATTGTATTCTTGCTTCGATAGTGCAATTCTCGTTCGTTCACTCAATTGCACTCGTAACAACCACTAAGAAAAGTTGTTCTCAGCATTTCCGTTCTCAGCATGACAACAGTTCTCATACTGTACCAATCATGTGGTTCCCTTTACTGTAGCACCGATTTTCTCGGCCCGATTCGCCCGTGATTCTCATTCACTGTTCTCCCCTCACCTTCCCCCTCACGCTCTTGCTCTGCACTTTTTCGGAAACCCTAGAAAGAGCTTTTCCCAGCTTTTCCGGTCCCGACTTTCGCATCGACTGCTGCTTTGGCTTTCTATTCCTTCTTGGCTAGTTGGCGATGGCATCGTAGCTGCGAGGTTCCTAATGGGGGAAGTTTCTTAGTCCACTAGGTTTCCTTCATTCCTTATTTGTTAGTCCTGTCTATTATTTGGATGATTTTTAGCGAATTAGGACCTTATTCCTTTCGTCTTTTCGTCTGACGTAGTTTAGGTGTTTATAATGGATCGCACTACTCACGAGCCGTGTTGCTCCCATTTACAGGCAAGTAGTTTTTCTGCTCATTCGTGTATGATAATTTAAGCCACTCCCCCGTTCTTTCTAGGCTTACTTAAGGTTAAAGCATCTCTATTTTGATTGAAGTTTCTTATCTCTTGGCAAATGCCTCAACTGTGCAAGACTTTTTTTTTCCTTTTTAACATTTCCGTCCTTGTTATTTACACCCACGTCGTGCTTTTTCCATTGCTTCAGGAAGTGGAAAGCCTTCGTCAATTGCTGAAATGCGCGACGGAAGAGCTACAATCCGCGAGAACCGCTGCCGCGGCACAGGGACAGCTGCACGAGGCCCGGGTTCGATACCTGGAGGAGCAATTAAACGTGGTGAAGCGGGAAAGGGACGAGCTGAAAGAGCAACTAGACAGCGCGGAGCAGAAGCACAAGCAGGAGCTTGACCAAGCCCGATCGGACTCTCACGCCTTAATCCGACCGTCCATTACAGGCACGGTTACCGAGCCTGTGGACATGGCTCGGGTAGCCGAGCCTGTGGTCTTGGCTCGGGTGGAGAAAGTATCCATGACTCGGGTTGAATCCGTGAGCATGCAGACGGCTCCCAGTGCGCTGACACCTGGCTCTAGCATTCAGCAGTTCCAGCAGGGTGACACGTGGCAGATGACCCCTCAGACAACCACTGTGTACCATCACGAGCAGCACCACCAGCAGCATCAGGCGCCGCCGCCGTCGCTCCAGCAGCAGCAGCAGGTGCAGCAGCAGGTGTTTCATCAGGTGCGGGTGGAGAGCCAGCAGACGACGGAGCAGCACCAAATAAGGACGTCGTTGGGAGCGTCTAGCGTTCCGATGCTTGCTGCTCCTCCGCAGGCCCTAGCAGCATCCGGATCGGCATCAGCTCCTGTGATCGTGGAACTCCCCTCCGAGCCTGTGGTTAGTCAGTCGCAGGCGCAGGCGTCGCAGGCGACTCAGGCGACGGGTCGTGCGACAGGCCAGCAGTCGCAGCAGCCGCTGCCGTCGTCGCCTGCTGTCGCGCAGGTGCAGTCGTCAGGGCCGTCGCATCAGGCGTCGCAGCTATCGCAGGAGCAGCTGCTGGCGATGGAGATTCAGCAGAGCGAGGAGCAGCTGCGACTGCTGCGACAGAAGCGACAGCAGATCCACGAGGAGGCGATGGGGGTGGATTCGCAGAGCCTGCAACAGCAGCAGGAAGAGCAGCAGGTGCTAAACCAGCAGCAGATGCTACGACAGCAGCAGCAGCAGCAGCAGCAGTCGTCACAGCAAACACAGCTGCAGCAGCAAATGCAGCAACTGCAGCAGCAGATGGAAGGGCAGCTGCTGTCTGCACAAACCGCTCCTGCTGCGACTAGCACAGGCGGAGGCACGGGAGCCGCACCTGCTCTCAGCCAGCCTCTAGCCCAATCGTTGCCACCCTTCCAGCATCAGCAGCAGGGGAATCTGCAGACCCTGCAGCCGCCCCTTCCCTCGCATCCCTCCCTCGCCTCTCTTCCTGCCGTCCAGTCCACGGCTCCCACCTCCTCCAGTGGCCTGCCTTCTATCCCTGGGGGATTCTCCCAGGGACCTTCCTCGAGTTCTCAACCACAGGCCTCGATGCAATCACAATCGGTACAAGGGCAGAGTATGCAGGGAAGTATGCTTGGACAGGGAATGCTGGGTCAGGGGTTGCAGGGACAGGGCATGCAGGGGCAGGGGTTGCAGGGGCAGCAGCAGCAGCAGCAGCAGCAGCAGCAGCAGCAGCAGCAGCAGCAGCAGCAGCAGCAGCAGCAGCCTGTGGCACAGCAACCCACGGTAACCGGAGGGCAGGCGCTGACGGGTTCAGGTGTAGCAGAGGCACCGCCGCCACCACCATCAGCCGTTGGCGGGGGTTCCGTCCCTGCGTCTCCTGCAGTGCGCACAGCCTCGGGAGGAGGTTCGGTGCAGCGTGCCGGGCCTAGCTCGCTGCTTCGGCAAGGGTCCGGGGTGGGAGGTGCTCCCCAGCTAGTGCAGTCCGTGCCTTCGTCTCCTCAGGTGGGATTCGAAGTAGCTTCTAGCGCGGATAGCTTTCCCACCCAGCAGGGTCAGCTAAGTCAACAGGTGCAGGGGCAGGGACAGGGACAAGGGCAGGGGGGTCGGATGCCGAGGGTGGGTAGCTGGAATGACCTGTCACAGCAGAATGCGGCAGCAGGAGCTGGGGGATTGGCAGGAGGGCCGGGAGTGGTAGGTGGGGCGGATGTGGGAGGTGCAGCTGCCCATGGCAAGACGTCGTCTCTTGCTCCTCGGAAGCTGCTGCAGCAACTGCCGCCCATGCCCCCACAGTCGCTGCAGCAGGCGCAGCAGCAGCAGCAGACGCAGCAACAAACGCAGCAGCAGGCGCAGCAAGCAGCGTTGTCTGGCCAGCAGCAGTCTGTCCCCCCTTCCCCTCTGCTGCATGCCCAAGGGCTCATACCCTCTCATGCGCTAACGCAGGCACAGGCGCAGGCTCAGGCGCAGGCGCAGGCTCACGCAGAGGCACAGGCGCAAGCGCAGGTGCAGGCTCAGGCACATGCTCAGGTGCATGCTCAGGCGCATGCTCAGGTGCAGCAGCTCCAGCAGCCGGTTATGCAGCAGCAGCAGCCGCCCCCCTCCCCTGCGCTCCAGGCAGTGGAAGCGTATCAAGTGCAGCAGCAGCAGCAGCAGCAGCAGCAGCAGCAGCAGCAGCAGCAGCTGCTGCAACAACAACAGCAGCAACAGCAGCAACCTCCGCCGCAGCAGCAGCCTCTGCAGCAGCCGCCGCCGCAGCAGCAGCAACCTGTAGCGGCCTCACCACTCCAACAGCCGAGGCAGCGTCCTCCCCCTTCCCCCATGCAGCAACCACAGCAGGCGCAGCCACAACCACAACAGCTGCTGCTGCAGCAGCAGCAGGTGCTGATGCAGCAGAAGCTTCTGCAACTGCAGCAGCAGCAGGAGCAGCAGCAGATGCATCACCACCAGCAGCAGCAACAGTTGGAGCAGCAACAGCAGCTTGAGCAGCAGCAATTGCAACAGCAGCAGCAACGGCAGCAGCAGCAAGCCGGGCAGCCAAACGGGCAGTCCCAGGTGCAGCCACAGGTGCAATCGCAGCTGCAACTGCCAGTCAGTTCCTCGCTTCCCCCTCTCCCTCCTCAACCACAGCAGCAGCAGCAGCAACAACAGCAACAGCAGCAACAGCAGCAGCAACAGCAACAGCAGCAGCAGCACCAACAGCAGCAACAACAGCAACAGCAGCAGCAGCAACAGCAACAGCAACAGCAACAGCAGCAACAGCAGCAGCAACAGCAACAGCAGCAGCACCAACAGCAGCAACAACAGCAACAGCAGCAGCAGCAACAGCAACAACAGCAACAGCAGGCATACCAACAGCAGACTCACTCCCAGAGCCACTCCCTTACCCCTCAGCAACCACCCTTCGACACAGACGTGAGCCAACCCACGCCCATGGACGTTTTCCCGCCTGTAGCACCAGCTGTAGCACCTGCTGTAGCAGCGGCTATAGCAGCTGCTGTATCAACTCCTTCACCAGACGAAGGCCCGCTGCTAGGCGCCATTCCCCGCCGCATACTGCCCGCTGTAGCTGCAGCGTCAGGGGACGGCGGGGGGGGCTGCGCCAGTGGCACGGGGTCCTACTCCGCCTGTGATTTCCGCAGCTCTGTTCCGCCTCAGGTGCTCTCCTCCCCCCACGTGGTACCTTCCGTGCCCAGCTCGCCCCAACGCCCTGCTTCGCTTGCTGCTGGCGCTGCTGCGGCTGCGGCACCGGCTGTAGCAGCTGCTTCAGCTGCAGTAGCCGCGTCAGCAGCAGCCGCAGCAGCAGCTGCAGCTGGTGACATGGATAGATGCATACTCATGCCGGGCTCATCTGCAGGGGTGATAGTTGGCCTGAGTGGGCTCGAAGGCACGCCTCCTCGTGTGGAAATGGTAGAGCCGTTGGCGCTGAGGATGATTCGAGAGGCGGGTGGGCGGATGCCGAGCCCTCTGAGGGAGAGCAGGGAGGGCAGGGTGGAAGGGCTTGTGTGCCTGGCTCCTGCGTCTAGCTTTGTGGAGGATTCAGCAGATTCTTGCATCCTGCAGCAGCAGCAGCAGCAGCAGCAGCAGCAGCAGCAGCCGGTTCAGCAGCAACAGCAGCAATCACTCCCACAGCAGCAAACCCAGCAGCAGCAGCTACAGCACCAGCAACAGCAACAGCAGCACCAGCAGCAGCAACAGCAGCAGCAGCAGCAGCAATTTCAGCAACAGCAACCACAGCAGCAGCCGTTGCACTCACTCCCCATTCCAACACCCCAAATGGTCCTCTCCACCTACCCCACCACCGAAGACGCGGTTCTTGAAAGAACATCCCCGTTACTAGCCCCTCCAATACAACTACAATCCGAACCAGCCTCCGCCCTCTCCAAAGCACCCCCCTTGCAATCCCTCGGGGACCGCCGCTCCCCGTTACCCCCAGGTCACTCCCCCTTGCCTCCTGGCCACTCCCCACTCCTAGTCACAAGAACCCCCGGGTCAGAACCCGCCCCGTTAGACCTGGATAACTGTGGCGGGGGTATGCCGCTGGTGGGGATGCAGTGTGAGGGACTGCCGGTGGGGATGCAGCAGCAGCTGCAGCAGGCGCAGGTGCAGAGCCTGCTGAAGCTGCATATGCAGGCTGCTGAGTCGATCGGGCAGGTGCAGATGGGTGGAGAGAGAGGTGGGGTGGTGGAGAGGAGTGGGGTGGGGCAGAGAGGGGCAGGTGAGGGGCGGGGCGGGGGTGGTATGCAGCAGCAGATGCAGGGCCAACAGCAGCAGCCGCAGCAGCAACAGCAGCAGCAACAGCAGCAGCAACAGCAGATGCAACAGCAGCTATTTCAGAAAGGGGAAGGTTCACCTAGCACATTATCCAAGGGCGTTCTGGGGGGGGTAGATGTGGTGAAGGTGGAAATGGTGGAGATTCAGGATTTGGCCCTGATTCCCCCAATTGTTGATCCCCAGCAACAGCAGCATCAGCAGCAGCAGCAGCAGCAGCAGCAGCAGCAGCAGCAGCAGCAGCAGCAGCAGCAGCAGCAGCAGCAGCAGCAGCAGCAGCAGCAGCAGCAGCAGCAGCAGCAGCAGCAGCAGCAGCAGCAGCAGCAGCAGCAGCAGCAGCAGCAGCAGCAGCAGCAGCAGCAGCAGCAGCAGCAGCAGCAACAGCAACAGCAACAGCAACAGCAGCAGCAGGAACAGCAACAGCAACAACTGCTACAGCAGCAGCAATATCAACAACAGCTGCAGCAGCAGCAGATGTCTATATCACAGCAGCAGCACCTACAGCAGTTGCAAGCACAGGTGCAGCAGCAGGAAAGGCAGAAACTGACAGAACAGCAGCAGCAACAGCAACAGCAGCAACAGAAGCAACAGCAACAGCAGCAGCAGAAGCAACAACAGCAGCAGCAGCAACAGCAACAGCAGCAGCAGCAACAACAGCAGCAGCAACAACAACAGCAGCAGCAGCAACAGCAGCAGCAATTACAGCAGCAGCTGCAGCAGCAACATCAGCAGCAACATCAGCAGCAACAGCAGCAGCAACAGCAGCAGCAGCAGCAGCAGCAGCAGCAGCAGCAGCAGCAGCAGCAGCAGCAGCAGCAGCAGCAGCAGCAGCAGCAGCAGCAGCAGCAGCAGCAGCAGCAGCAGCAGCAGCAGCAGCAGCAGCAGCAGCAGCAGCAGCAGCAGCAGCAGCACCTTGGAGACACAGGGCAGAGGCAGGGAGAACGGCAAGGGCAGTGGGCAGTAGCAGAGGTGAAGGCTGAAGAGTATGGTCTCTTTGATGCTACTCACAGGGCACACGGGGGTGCAAACGGACATGTGAGCGGTCACGGGGCGGGGCTAGGTGGTGGTGGTGGTATAGGGAGTCACGAGGAGGAGGACGAGGAGGAAATGGATGAGATGGATGATGAGGGCGATGAGGAGGAGGAGGAGCACCTTCAGCTGCACCATCAGGGTCAGCTGCCCCAATCTCACCCGCACCACCGCTCGTACCCGCCGCACCTGCTTCTGCACCCGTCACACCCTGCCCACCCATACCAGCAGATGCAGCACCTGCCTCCCAACTTTCCCTATTTCCACCACCCGAGGAATGGGGTCACAGGGCATGCCATGGGCCTGTCTTCTGTCTCCTCTCTCGCCTCCTCCTCCATCCCAGCTGGTTCATCTGCTGCAACTGCTGCTGCCGCTGCTGCCGCGGTTGCTGCTGCTAGTGCTGCTGCAGCTGCGGGTGGTTTGTCTGGTGCTGCCCCTCTTGCTGCTACTGCACCCCCGTCTGCTGCTGCTGATGCTGCCACTGCTGGCGCTGGCGCTTCCAGTGCTGCTGCTGCTGGTGCTGCCAGTGCAGGTGCCCCACCCAGGTGGAACCCTTCTCTTCCCCCCCACGCCCAATCCGTCCCTTCCCTGCTCCCACCCGCCCCACTCACCTCTGCTTCCACTCCAGCTGCCAACGGCCCCCCCCCCCCCACAGCCCCTCCCTGCTCTCAGCAACCTCCCTCGCATCACAGGAGTTCCTGCTGCTGCCACTGCGCCCATCCCCCCCGCACCCATCCCAACCACTCTCAACCCCATGCTGCTCCCGCCATCACTACCAACCCTCGACCCAGCAGTCCTAGCCTCGGTTCTCGACTCGGACGCGCGTCAGAGGCACCTTCCCGAGCCTCCAGACACGGACATGCAGGCGATGCTGAAGGCGCTACCTGAGCAGGGGCAGCTGGTGAAGGCTGTTCTAGAGGCAGGCCCGCTGCTCCAGCAGCTCCTGGCAGCAGCGCCTATCCCCTCTTGGAGACCGTCCCTGCAACCTGCTGATCACCCTGCTTCCGCTGCTGCTGCTGCGACAGCGGCAGCTGCGGCGGCGGCTGCGGCTGCTGGTGCTGGGGATCCGGCAGGGCTGTTTGTGCGGCAGCAGGAGGCGCGAGGGGAGAGGGAGCAGCAGGAGCAGATGCAGGGGACAGGGCAGCAGCAGCACCACAGCCAGCACCAGCATCATCAGCACCAGCACCAGCAGCAAGCGGCAGCGGCAGCAGCAGCACAGGGAGGGCAGCAGGGGCAGGCAGGTGGGGGGTCATCCCAGCCAGTTTCAGAACAGCTTCCTATACCTGCTGGTGCCCTCCCCCCTGCCATGGCTCCTCTGCCACGTGTCAGGCTCCCATTCGCTCCCACCAGCGCCGCAGCAGCGGCAGCAGCAGCAGCGCTCGGCATGGGTCCCTCCCCAATCCCTCTCCCTCACCTGACAGCAGCAGCTGCAGCCGCTGCCGCAGCAGCAGCATCAGCCCGACCCCCTGCCTTGCCTGTCCCCGTGCCTGGCTCCTTTGGCCCTACCGGTGCTGGTGCTGGTGGTGGTGCTGCGGCAGCAGCAGCAGCGGCGGCGGCAGGGGCGGTGGGAGCAGCAGCACACCCAGCACTGTTTCAATCGTACGGCCCTCCTATCCTTGCCAACGGGCATTTACCCCAATCGTCCTCGTCATCGGCTCGAATGAAAGGGGACAACCCAGGGCTGTTATGAGTGTGAAACGTGCCGGATGAGGCAGTGCACAGGAGAAATTTGGGTGCTGTTGGAGCAGCAGCAGCTGCGGCGGCAGCAGGGGCGGTCGTGACAACCCAGGGCTGTTGTGACTGCTCTCCGCATAGTAGCAGCGACAGAGAGGCTTTTGATTTGGCCCAAAAGTCGGGCTGTTGTGACAGGCATCGGTGTAGCATAGCAGCAACGTAGCATAGACCTAGCCCAACGAAGCAGCAGCCGCAGAAGGCAAAGGAGCAACCCTGAGCACCCTGGGTGGGCGTTGCATAGGTACAGTACTGGCACAAGACCGTGCCATTGTTTAGCAGTGCACAACAAGCAGGAGAAGCGAAGCTCACAGCAGTTGCGGGGATACGGGTTTGTTGTCGGCACGGGTCATCTCTCACAGCCGTTCATGCATGGCAAATGGTGTAGTTCTCTCCTCTGAATCCATCAAGGAGTGGAGGCATTCCATTTGGGCTTCTACATGATGCAATGTCATGGGTGTAAATTGTTGGAAACAAGTAATTTAACGCTTCCTATGTGTCGTAACATCGAACCGTAAACGAGGCAAGCTACAGCGGAGCAATGGCGAGTCAACCAAGGAGGTTAACAGAAAAGTAACAGCCGGAGGTTACGCTAGAGTCAAAGGTCAGCGACCTTTGACTCGACAAATACAGCGCGACACCAACGACAAACAACTGACTCGATACTGAGTAGTTGCCCGGGTCGTCACTGTATCGAACCGCAACCGCAACAGTAAAACAGTTATTGCATTCTTTCATATTCCTTGTAATCTTATGGTACATTCCTGTGGGGACACTTGTGTCTCAATCCCCGTTTTCCCGAGTCGCGCCTGTTCATTTTCCCAATGTTGTGTCACAAACATCGAATGTACCGCGACGTAGGGCGACATATTGGCAGATTCAGCTGGACACGTTTCACTGGCGGGGATCAAGAAGAGATGTACAGGTGTGTGCATTTGACTGGGTGACAGTACACCCGTATTTTCAACCTCTGAGCAGGGGCGTGGTTTCGATGCGCGGGATATTTTCCCTCGCAAAATTGGCATTTTCGGATGTCCAGGTGCATGTGGGCGTGTCGGGCATTTCGAGTCGCGTGCGAATGACGGGTCGTTTCACAATTCGTAGGCGATGTCAACGCGTTTCACGCTGACCAATAATAAATATAGTACAAGTCGTCGAAAGCCGATTCGCATTTGGGACACAATACAGTTTATGTTGTTTTTGGGTGTCACGAAGTGATTGAGACGCAAGTGTCCCCACAGGATTGTACCCTCATAAAAGCTTGTATTACTTCCTTATAATCAATCTATCTTGCCCTCACATACCAGCGCAAGGTGGTTCAACAAGGTTCCTTATTACAACGCTTCCGCAATACAACATTCCTATCACAATCTTAGCCTTGAAAGATTCTAAGGGCTTTTCTCAGCCCAACATAAATCAATTGTCGCATTTTTCTATGTGAAAGTTACCGTATAGCCACGAGCCCAATTTAGAGTTGTTCAACATGACTTCTAGAAAATCAAATTTGGTAAGGCTAATTGTAAGGAATTTTCCCGGATTCCTCACTGGGTCACATTGTACGCGTACAGCCCAGTTTTCGGAAACCAGGCTCGGTCCGACGACCTCGCCTTCCGAGCCACCATCGTGTCGCCTTTGGGTTTTCCAACCCCGAACCTGCACCCAACCATCTCGCGATCCCGCGACCATCGCATAGGTAGCCTTGCTAGACTAGCCCTAGACTTCATTATCTGCTAAACGTTGTAATTGTTGGGCTGAGATAGCCCCTTAGGATCTTTGCAAGGGATAACTCTAGGTGAAGTAGTTGTAATAGCGGAAGCGTTTAGTGAAGAATTTGAACCGACCTTGCACTGGTGTGTGAGAGCAAAGTTGATTGAATTAAACAAGCAAATACAAGGATTTATATAAGAGTACAGGGAATAGATAACTGTATTGCTGTTGCGGTTCGATATAGCGCGACTCGGGCAACTGCTCTGTAACGAGTCAGTTGTGTGTCCTTAACTGTCGCGCTGTAATTGTCGAGTCAAAGGTCAGCGACCTTTGACTTTCTCGTAACCTCCAGGCGGTTACCCTAACCTCCGAGGTTGACTCGATGCTTCGATTGGGACTGCTTCGCTTGGTACCTTGGATTTTGATACGACAGAAGCGCACTTAGGACTTATTGTTTCCAACACTCCCCTTCGCTTCTGGAGTGTTACTGCTGGTGACGTGGCCTTGTCCAGTCAGCATCATGCAGTATTCGAACTTCTGCTTGCCGAGTTTCTTGGTCAAGTAATCGGCTGCCATCTCGGATGTTGGACAGTATGACAGATCGAGTTTCCCTTTTTCTATCTCGTCCTTCACGAAGAAATAGCGCAGGGCGATGTGTTTCGTCCTGTTTGCGAAGCCGTTTTTGTTGGCGATGCGAATTGCTGACTGGTTGTCGCAGAACACGGTGAAGCTGGGTAACTCGGCTAGCTTCGCTTCTTCCAGTAGTTCGCGAAGGTAAAGTCCCTCCTTGGTGGCTGAGCAGAGTGCAATATATTCTGCTTCTGCTGAAGATAGTGCGATTAACTCCTGCTTGCTCGACTGCCAGGAGATAGGACCGATAGGCTCAAGGCGGTAGACATAGCCGGTGCGTGAGCGCCTGTTGTCGGTGTCGCCGGCGTGATCGGCGTCGACGTAGCCGATTAGCTTAGTCGGTGTAGCTGCGCTCTTGTGGTAGGTTAGCCCGATCGTCGCGGTGCTGACGAAGTAGTGGAGAGCGCGATCAAGTTCCGCCAGGTGTTCAGCTTCAGGCTTCTTGAGATAGGTGGCGAGCTGACTTGCGGAGTAGGATAAGTCAGGACGGCAGGTGACGGCGGCGAATAGCAGGCATCCGAGCTTCTTCTGATAGTCGCGTATGCCGGCGGGCTTTAGTAGAGTAGTTCGTTCCTTCTCGGTTCCTGATGTGTAGCGGTAGGGCGTGGAGATGGCGCTTGGTGTGAGGCTGAAGCGTTTCGCGATGGTGTCGGCGTATTTCTCGGCGCTTAGATAGATGGCGTTTTCTTCTTCGCGGATGTTGAGCCCGAGGTACTGTGTAACGGTGGAGGAGACCGTGAGCGTGAGGTCTTTCTGGAGCTCTCCTTCGAACCACGTGGCGATGCCGTCGGTTGACCCAATGTAGAGGAGATCGTCCACGTAGACGATCAGGAGAACGTAGTCGCTTCCCTTAGTGAGGCGGTACATGCCTTGGTCGTGAGGTAGTTGACTAAAGCCGATGCGGATGAGACGGGCGTGCAGGTACTGCTGCCACAGTCGCGGTGCCTGCTTGATCCCGTAGAGCGATTTAAGTAGTTGACAGATTCGGTTGGGTTCGCCGTGGGAACCGTGCGGGAGCTCGACGTAGATTTCTGCATCCACAGGTGCGTAGAGGAAGGCATTCGCGACGTCGATCTGCCGTAACTTCTTCTTCTTCATGGCGGCAATGGCGAGGAGAATTCGGAGTGACGTGTGGCGGCTGACTGGAGCAAAGGTCTCGGTGAAGTCTCGTCCTTGCTCTTGGTCGAATCCACGTACGACCCAGCGTGCTTTGAATTTTTCGATCGTGCCGTCTGCTTTCGTCTTGATGCGGAAGACCCATTTCCCGGTAAGGATGGTTTTGTTCCGTGCCACGCTTACGGGAACAACCTTCCAAGTGTTGCGTTCCTCTAATGCCTTCAGTTCTCTATCCATGGCTTCACGCCATTTCTCCCTGTGTTCCCCCCCCAGAGCCTGCTGAACCGTTGCAGGCTCCTTAGGAAGCGAGCTGCGTGTGTTCCCGTGGACTGCGGTGACGAGGCCGAGGATTTGCAGCCCAGTCTGTGAGTATCGAGGGAGTTCTGGATCCTCGGGATAAGCTGCTTCGTCTCCCGTTTCTGGGTCGGGCATGAAATTTGGCCCTACCCTTTCTGCTTCGTTGGTGTTGACTGTCACAGGTGTTACGTAACCATCGTCGGCGAAACGGTAGAAGATTTCGGCGTTGTTACTGTCGCGAGGATTATCCTCATCCATGGGCACGTCGACGGAGCAGTATGGGAGAGGTCCGGCTTCTTCTGAGGCGTTGTCGACGTTCTGTTCATCCCAGTCTGCTTCGTCCGCTGCTGACGCGAAGGCTCGGTCACCACGAAAACCACTGGTGAGGTCCCGATTCTCGTGCAAGTTGGCGAGGTACGTCTGAAGGGTGAGTCTTTCGTAGAAGATCACGTCACGTGCTGCTACTGTTTCCTTTGTGTGGACGTCGAAGATTTTCCATGCGTTGTAATTTTTCTCGATGCCGAGGTGTAGTCCCCACTGTGCCCGTTGCGAAAATCTTCCCGCTCGTGCTTCTGGGGGTCTGTACTGTACCATGCACCCGAAAACTCGTAACATTTTCGTGCTGCCCTGCTTCCCTGTCCACAGCAGATGCGGTGATGCGTTGTTCGGGAGTGACGACGACGACAACAAGTTGTGTAGCATGACAGCGTGGTCCATTGCTGCTGGCCACTGGTGGTTGGGTAGCCGCATGCCACGTAATAGTTTGCGCATGCTGTTCTGCAGGGTCCTGTTCAGTCGTTCTGCAACACCTTGCTGCTGATGTGCGTAGGGAAGGGAGAGGAGTTGCTTGATCCCCCTTTCCGCCAAGAACTGCTTGAAGCGGTGAGAGGTGTACTCGCCACCTCCGTCTGACTGGAAATTTTTCAGTTGTGTTCCAGACTCTCTCTCTGCTATCGGTAGCCAGGCGGCGAATGCTGCGAGCGCCATGTCGCGGCTGGGTAGGTTGCGATGCCAGACGTATCGAGTGGCGGCGTCGATGAAGGTGATGGTGTAGTTGTAGTTGACTTGTCCTGGCTCGCGATTGTAGAGGATGTCGCTGTAGACTTTTTCGAGTGGTGCGTACGCTGGAGCGCTCGGGTTGTGATGTGAAGCAAACGGTCGATGAGGTAAGTCAGCTTCGGGACATATAAGGCAAGTCCCTCGTGCCTTCTGGAGTTCTCTGCCATCGGGTAGAAGTAGAGAATCTTTGTCAAGGACTCCTGCTCTTATCGTGTTATTCAAAACCGTGTTGCTTGGATGTCCTGTTCGTGCGTGCCAGATCTCTTCAGAGGCGCGGTGTCCAGGTGAACGCTGATATGCGTCGGAGTTGGAGTAAAAGCTGGCGACGAGGTTGGCGCTTCGGTGGACTTCACGTTGAGTCGGATTCAGCTGTTTCGCGGGTGTTGGTGGTGCTTCGTCGACTGTGACTGGTGTCGTTGTTCCTGCTGCTGCTGATGTTGTTGCTGCTGCCGATGTTGTTGCTGCTGCCGATGTTGTTACTGCTGCTGATGTTGTTGCTGCTGCCGATGTTGTTACTGCTGCCGATTGTCGAATTGTTGCTAATGCTCGTGTTCGTTCTGCTTCAGGAATGGTGTGCGAGTACCAGAAGCCTCCTGGGCTGAAGTCGGGGTCGAGATCCGGAGGGTGTGTCCAGTCAGTGAAATTCACGATGGCGTCGCTGTCTGCAGTGCCCAGGTCAGGAACGAAGTCGAGGACGAAGACGTTGTTCTTCAGCACTGCTTTCCCGATGTAGAGACCGCCTCTCCCGTGGTAAAGTTTGAACTCCTGGGTCGTGCTGTCGGCTTCCAGATGAATTCCTTTCGCCATCAACTGGCTAACGCTCAGTAAGTTGTAGCCGAGTCCTTCAGCGATGAGTACCTTAGACATGTGCAGTATGACATTTGTTTCTCTTGACTGAAGCTGTACCACTCCTTGTCTTCGTGTGCGCAGGTTTTGGTTGTTGGCAACCGTGATGATCACTTCCCGTTGGAGTCGATGTTCGCGTTGTACGAAACGCCCGGACGAGCACATGTGTTGCCCGCAGCAACTGTCCAAGAACCAGGTGTCTTGGCCGGACGGTTCACTTTGAGCGATGGCGGCGTACGTTGGATTCGGCTGGAGTAGCTCACGGCGAGGCGTTCTGTTGTCAAGCTCTTCTTCCGGTGAGTAGTGTGGTGGTGATTCGGTTGTACATGAATCGGTTATCTTCGTCATGCAGTTGATTATATTTCTTGCTCCTTGTGCAGGTTGTCCGGGTGAAGTCGTTGAAGCTTGAATAGTGGTCGTCGCACTTGCTTGTGTTGAAGCCATTTGGGAGCTTGAAGGTCGAAGTTGTCGCTGTGGTGCCGTTGATTGTTGACGATTCGGGCAGTGTGTGCGCGGGTGCCCTGAAGTCTTGCAGATGTGGCAGAAGGGAGGTACTATCTTCGGTTGCTGCTGTCGGTTGTTATAATTGCTGTGTCGTCGTTGAGTGTGGAATGCGAACTCTGATACTGTCGTTTTCTTCCTGTGTCGTTCTTCCTGCAGGTCCATATCTTGCTGCTCGGCATGTATTTCGGCGCAGAGTGCAGCTTCAGAGATTCTTCCGTGGGCTCGAAGAATGGCTTTGGTGGCGCGCCACTGAGGACCAAGCCCACCAATGATGACTGTCACGAAGGCGTCTTCAGAGATTGACCCTCCGCATCGAAGCAGCTTGTCGCGCAGTTCGCGACATCGGCTGATATACGCCAGTCCTTTTTCTCCTGGTTTCATTTCGACTGTCGTCAACTGCGCCATTAACCTGCTCTGGTTTACACTGTCTGTTGCTTGATACAGGTTCTTCAGATGGCTGTACGCGAGCTCCGCCGAGTTGCCGAAGGTCCGGTAAGAGCGAATGTTCTGCTGCTGAGTTGGTGTCACGTTCCTTAATAGGATTGTATACGCCATCATTGATTGATACGTATACTGCTGCTTTTCATATTGTGTCCCGTTGGCTGGATACTGCAGGGACCCGTCGAAGAAGCCGAGTATCTGCGCGCCCTCCATCATCAGCTCGAATTCAAAGGACCAGGTAAAGAAGTCTTTGCCGTCGAAGGGTCTTGACGTTTGCAGTTTTAAGACGTGTGCAAACTGCGACTGAACTTGAAGTGCGTCCAGTGGTCTTTCTTGTCCAGGTGAAGGTTGCGGGTGGGGCACGAAGCTGATTGACCCGCGCTCGTACGGAGCAAAGGTAGGTTGCTGCTGCTGGTTTCCTCGCGCATATGACGACCCATCAAGACTCATGGGTGTCGCTCCGTTGTTGCTGTTGTGTGTTTGTGCAGGTCCCGACTGCTGGTGTTGTTCGTAGAAGGACATGAAGGAGAAAAATTTCTCCATCATGTTCTGGTCAAAGTCCGAAGGGTGGTTCATGGGGGTCTCGGTTGACGTTCCTCTTGGTCTTGTTGCCGTGCCTTCTTCTGTCTGCAGGCCAGAGGCTGGCGGTGGAGTAGGAGTAGTGCCCGAGGAGCCATTAGGGGAGCTCCTTTCCTTGTTTGTTGCCATGTCTTGTAATGATATTAAAAAGAGTAGAGTTTCCCTTGTCAGCTCTCATACCATGTTGGGCTGAGATAGCCCCTTAGGATCTTTGCAAGGGATAACTCTAGGTGAAGTAGTTGTAATAGCGGAAGCGTTTAGTGAAGAATTTGAACCGACCTTGCACTGGTGTGTGAGAGCAAAGTTGATTGAATTAAACAAGCAAATACAAGGATTTATATAAGAGTACAGGGAATAGATAACTGTATTGCTGTTGCGGTTCGATATAGCGCGACTCGGGCAACTGCTCTGTAACGAGTCAGTTGTGTGTCCTTAACTGTCGCGCTGTAATTGTCGAGTCAAAGGTCAGCGACCTTTGACTTTCTCGTAACCTCCAGGCGGTTACCCTAACCTCCGAGGTTGACTCGATGCTTCGATTGGGACTGCTTCGCTTGGTACCTTGGATTTTGATACGACAGAAGCGCACTTAGGACTTATTGTTTCCAACAGTAATCACTTCCGTGTTATTGCATTTTGCGCACTTTTCTCTTTCACAACTCATAACACTTGGTATGAGAGCTACTTTTCTAGGTTACCCTCGCATTTTCGGGGTAGTTTAGTACACGGGTGCAATAGACTTGGTGGGCTGCAAAGCGATCGGACTGTGAAATAGATACGATTAGGACGTGGGCCCAATCGAGCTTGATCGGGACTGATCTGATCGGGTCGGATCTGATCGGGTTGCTTGTGATTGCTGTGCTCGAGCCGCCCGATCAGAGATGTTTTTCGAAGAGGATTTCCAACACCTGCTTAGTAAGCGCGGTACATTTACCTCGCATCTTCGTCCCCATTCTAGCCAGATTAGCGACCATACGTCACCTGGCGAAAATCATCGTTTCACTGTAGTTGCAACTGTGCAACTACTCGCAAGCATCGATGTGGGCCCCGATCACATGCAATCAGGTGATCGCCTATGATCGAGGAAAATCGCCTCTGATCGGGGTGAAAATCGGGTCCGATTGCATGAAATTGGCTTCCAAGCTTCCTAGAAATTGTTGATCGTGTGTGATCGAGGCGATCAAACTCGATTGGGCCCACGTCCTTATTTCAAGCTGACTACGATAGCGTTTGCGCCTTCATCAAAGTCAGAAAAATCGCTAACCAACCCCTACCCGTCCGACGAAGCCTGAGAAACATGTAGTAGGTCGAGTTTGACGCTTTCCTGCAGAACTTCCGATCGATGCAGGCCAACATGCAAGCGATAACCGGGAAATGGAGCGCCTGAGGAAGTAGAACGCCGAGCTACACTAGGCGCATGGTGAAGCGTGCCAGGATTCACCTGTCGTTGAGGACGCAAGTAGCAGCTCCACGAAAGATGAGCGGGTCTGGGATGAGCTGGAAGGCTCCATGGATGCGGACAATGCGAGGCAGGCACAGCAGCAACAGTCACTACGACAGTCGCGTGCAGCGCCGACACGTGCAGCAGCGACAACTCCGGTGACGACACCACTAGCGGCAATAGTCCCAGCAGCAATGACAGCTTCAACAACTGTTGAAATTAAGCTGACAAACCTGCCCACGTTTAACCCAAGTGACAAGTTTGTCACTGTTTCTGCATGGTTGTTCGGCATGGAGGTGTTTTTCAATGTTGCTATGATTAATGATGAGGCCACCCACATTAATTTCGCAGTATCACTATTACGAGGACCTGCGCTGGAGTGGTGGCGACGAACGTTGCAAGACGAAGGGACTTCGGCAGGAATAGCACGTGCGAACAACGGGACTTCGACGCTTGTCACGCAACAAGCAGCTTCGATTTTCGGGACGGCCATGATACGCACATGGAAGGAGTGAGGTGCCTTCTTGCGAACCAGATTCGAGCACGTATCCGCCTCGGATTCTGCTCGCATGAAGCTGCGTGCCTGGAAGCAGCTGACTTCGGTCCAAGACTACACTAGCACTTTCTGCAACTTGGCGGACCAAGTGGACGACATGAGCGATGCGGAGCAATTGGACCGGTACGTGGCGGGCCTGAAATATGAAGTACGGTTCGAGGTTTGACAAACGCGGCCATGCACATGTAACGACGCCGTCCAGGAAGCTAAGTCAACGGATGCGCAGATACAGTGGGCGAGATCGAGCTCTTGAGAGAGCCCTCGATTTCGTGGATCCACTTAGCAGCCCACAATCAACGTCATGGATGTGCCAAGCCGAGCCATCGGGCTGTGCTTTGCATGCAACCAGCTGGGCCACCTGAAAAGAGACTGCCCAAAGCTTAAGCAGGGGAAGAAGAACGACATGTCAAGATGTTATTTGCTGTGTAGGTTGTAGTGGGGTACTCAACAGAGAGTACAACCCTTTTAGGGTTTCCTATATGTACTCCACCTACCTGTTAGTACATCCACTTCTTCCTTTCCTTCTTCGCTTCTATTCTCAACATGCTATCAGAGCGGTTCCTCCTCGGACCGATGACAATGGGCCCACCGTTAGCTTCCACTATGGCGCACCCTATCGCGCCGCCCATCACACTGCTCGGCGTTTTGTGCACCTTCGTCCGGCGCCTCGTGCGCCCCTGCCTAGCACCTCGTGCGCCTCTGCCTGTTGCGCGCCACGAGTGCGCGTCGTTTTACTGCCCTGCTGCCGTGCGTGCTGCGTCGCTGCCCGCGCTGCTTTACCCTGCAGCCTACGCGCTGCCCTGCTCGCCGCGCGTTGCCCAACACGCCGCGCGCTGCCCTGCTCGTCGCACGCTGCCCTGCTCGCCGCGCGCTGCCCTGCTTGTCGCACGCTGCCCTGCTTGCCGTGCGCAACCCTAAACTTGCCGCGCGCTGCCCTGCTCGCCGTGCGCTGCCCTGCATGCCATGCGCAACCCTAAACTCGCAGCGCGCTGCCCTAAACTCGCCGCGCGCTGCCCTGCCCGCCGCGCGCTGCCTTGCGCGCTGCCCTTTCTGCCCGCCCGCGCGTCGCGCTGCCCTGCCCGCCCGTGCATCAAGCTGCCCTGCCCGCCAGTGCGCCCTAATGCCCAAGCGCCCTGCGCGCCTTGCTGCCCCGTGCGCCCCGCGCGCCGTGCTGCCATACGCACCCCGTGCGCCCTGCTGGCCGCGCGCCCCACGTGCCACTGGGGGGAGGGGGTGTAAGGGAGAGGTGGCAGCAACAGCACCACCCTGCCTCCACTCTTTCACGGCCGCACCTGCTGCTGTAGGGGGGAAGGGTGGAGTGGTGGGAGTGGCGGGAGGAGCTACTGCCGCTACCGCTCGCCTTCCACTCTCTCTCCCTGCTGCGCGTGCAGCCATGGGGGGGGAGGGCATAGGGGTGGCGAGCGTGAGTGATCAGCTGCTGCTCCTCCTCCTCTCTCTCCCACGGCTGTAGCTGCCGCTGAGGGGGGGGGTGAGGGTGTGGGGGAGACGAGGGAGTGGCGCTAGGGATGCCGAGGGGTGTGAAAGGGGGTTTGGGACAATGCGAGGAGGTTGAAGGCGAGTGGCCGCCGTGAAGTCCGCAGCTCCAGTCGCCCATGAGACCGTTGCGCCAGTGGCCCGTGAGTCGGTTGATCTTGCCGGCAAGCAGAGCCAGTTACTCCAATTGCTCGTGTGCCAGTTGCTCCAGTTGCCAGTGTTCAGTTGCTCTTGCCGGCGAGCAGAGCCATTTACTCCAATTGCCCATGTGCCAGTTGCACCAGTTGTTCGTGCGCCAGTTGCTCCAGTTTGCGCCGTGTGCCAGCAGCTTCAGCGGCCGCCCACCTCCTCCTCTCCTCTCATGGTCCCTCCTCCTCCTCACTTGCCCTCTGTCTCTGCCACTAGACTTTGCCTGTGAACTGGTCATGCGACTACTTGTTGTGTCAGCTATCCCCCACTTCGCCTATGGGGGTGTGTCAAAATGTAATTTGTTGTGTAGGCTGTAGAGTACAACCCTTTTAGAGTTTCCTATATGTTCTCCACCTGCCTACTAGTACATCCGCTTCTAATCTCAACACGACGGAGAAGGGTCGGGAAAAGATGTGAGTCAGTAGCAGAGGGATGCCCTAATGACGAGACCCTGTCGCCCGACAATCGCCATCCACACCGAGTCGTGGATGAGTCTGCTGAAGCTGAAGCTGAAGACGAGTCTGTAGAGCCGAGTGGCCCATATCCAAAGCTTGTGGGCTGCCTCATGTACCTGATGACCTGCACTCGACCTGACCTTGCTTACCTCTTAGCATCCTGGCACGCTACGTTGCGCCCTGGAGACACCGACCAGGGAACTGGAAGGCAGCTAAGAGGGTGATGCGCTACTTGTGCAGTACGTCGGGCATGGGGCTCGTGCTTGGGGGACGGGGTCCAGTTGTCCTCACTGGTCACGCAGACGCTTCTTGGGTTGACGACTTGGCTACGCAGTGGTCGTCACAGGATTATACCTTCAGCCTTGGCTCCGGTTCTGTCTCGTGGCGGTCTACCCACTCGTCTTCTGTTCTCAGCTCCAGCTGTGAGGCTGAGATCTACGCAGGGGCCATGGCTGCACAGGAGACGCTGGCTCACCTACCTGCTGACCGACCTGGGCGAGGCGCCTCGTTCTCCTCCAGTTCTGTACGTCGACAACAAGGCAATGCTTGCCTTATGTCGCGAGCAGAGACTGGAGCACATAACGAAGCACATCGCTCTTCGCTACTTTCTTGTTCGAGAGTTGCAGCAGCGTGGTCAGCTTCGTCTTGTTTACGTGGCCTCTTAGGCCAACACGGCTGATATCTTCACCAAGGCACTTCAGCCTTGTGATCATCAGCGGTTTTGTACTGTTCTAGGCCTTGTCCCCACTTGGCCTCACTTGCTCACTTCTTGACTTTGCTTGTACTATGATCTCTATATATATACGTGCATACTTACACTTGCTAGGTTGTGATCTCTCTTGCTTGTTCTGCTTTATATAACTCTGCAGGTGAACTGGCCTTGTGGCCGCTTGCTTTTGCTTGGAATGCATGGTGACGTCGTGATCCACCCTGAGCTTGCTTTGCTCTTCTTGATTGGTCTTGTGACCTCTTGTTCTCCCCCACTTTACCTATGGGGGTGTGTCAAACTTATATGCTATAGTCCGTGTAGGCCGTAGTGGGGTAGACAATATGGGGTACACTTGTACCCACCTGTTTCCTAGTCCATCACATTGACTCATACTATTCTCACACAGCGGAACTTCTATTGGCCCGACATGCTGACCGACGTGCAGCGCTACGTGACCACATGCACGACTTGCCAAGCAATGAAGTCATCGCGACAAAGGCTGTGAGAATTGAGGAATGATGGTTTCACTATAGGTTCAAGGGTACAAATATGAAAGAAGTGAAACAAGGTGCACCACCTAACAAGCAAGATAACTACACTAAGTCAACATTGCAGGCAGTTATAAAGTGATGTATACAATAACATTCTGATACACCCCCTAACTGCCTGCAGTGAAGAACCATGTGCAAAAACACCCCCGGAAGGGGTACACCAAGCAGAGCAAAGCAGACGGAGAGGGCAAATGAGGAGGAGGGACTATGAGAGGAGAGGAGGTGGTGGGCGTCAGCTGAAGCTGCTGGCACACTGCACAACTGGAGCAACTGGCACATGGGCAACTGGAGCAACTGGCACACTGGCAACTGGAGCAACTGGCACACGGGCAACTGGAGTAACTGACTCCGCGGCTAGACGAGCGGCAAGAGTAACTGACTCACGGGCGACTGGAGCAACGGGCTCACGGGCGACTGGAGCGACGGGCTCACGGGCGACTGGAGCTGCTGACTTCACGGCGGCCACCTCCACTCAACCTCCCTCACCTGTCCCACACCCCTTCCACACCCCTTGCGGCACCCCTTCCCACACTCATCACCCTTACACCCGCCACCCCCATACCTCCCACACTCATCACCCCCACACCCGCCATCCCCATACCCACCCCCCCACGGCTGCACCGGGTCCAGGAGCGGCTACTGCAGTGGCGGCTGCTCTAGTGGCCAAGGGCAGCTGCTGCAGGGGTAGCGGCTCCAGGGGCAGCTGATGCAGTGGCGGCTGCTCCAGGGGCGGCTGCTGCTGGGGTGGCTGCTCCAGGGGCGGCTGCTGTTGCAAGGCAGGCCGCTCCAGGGGCGGCTGCTTCAGGGGCAGCGGCTCCAGGGGCGGCTGCTGCAGTGGCGGCTGCTCCAGGGGCGGCTGCTGCTGAGGCGGCTGCTCCAGGGGCTGCTGCTGCAGTGGCGGCTGCTGCAGGGGTAGCGGCTCCAGGGGCGGCTGCTGTAGTGGCGGCTGCTCCAGGGGCGGCTGCTGCTGGGGCGGCTGCTCCAGGGGCTGCTGCTGCTGGGGTGGCTGCTCCAGGGGCGGCTGCTGTTGCAAGGCAGGCCACTCCAGGGGCGGGTGCTTCAGGGGCGGCGGCTCCAGGGGCGGGTGCTGCAGCGGCAGCTGCTCCAGGGGCGGCTGCTGCTGGGGCGGCTGCTCCAGGGGCTGCTGCTGCAGTGGCGGCTGCTCCAGGGGCGGCTGCTGCTGGGGCGGCTGCTCCACGGGCTGCTGCTGCTGGGGTGGCTGCTCCAGGGGCGGCTGCTACAAAGCAGGCACGGGCGCAAGGGAGGTAGAGGCGGCGGCTAGGGGGGGGTGCGCCGCGACGAGCAGGTGACAGGGCCACCAGGGGCGGCAACGGAGCCGCTAGGGGCGGCAACGGGGCCGCGAAGAGCGGCAACGGGGCCGCTTGGGGCGGCAACGGGGCCGCTAAAGGCGGCGACGGGGCCGAGAAGGGGCGGCGACAGGGCCGCGAAGGGGTCGCGAGGGGCCGAGAAGGGCGGCGACGGGGCCGCTAGGGGCGGTAGGGCCGATAGGGGCGGCGACAGGGCCGCGAAGTGTGGCGACGGGGCCACTGAGGGTAGCGCAAGGGGCCGTGAGAGGAGCAGCGACGGGGCCGCGAAGAGGCCGTGAGGGGCCGAGTAGGGCTGCGACGGGGCAGGAAGACGCCGCGCGTCCGGGGCGCACGACGGGCGGAAAACCGCCACGCGCCCCGAGGGCGTGGCGGGAAGAAAAAAGTGTCGCGCTCCACGGGGCGCGCGACAGACAAGAAAGCAGCGGAAGCACGTGGAGCCCACAGGCCAAGAGCGTAGTCGCTCTGATTCCATGTGAGAATTGAGGAATGATGGTTTCAGTATAGGTTCAAGGGTACAAATATGAAAGAAGTGAAACAAGGTGCACCATCTAACAAGCAAGATAACTACACTAAGTCTACATTGCAGGCAATTATAAAGTGATGTATACAATAACATTCTGACAAAGGCCGGCCAGACTACTGCAGCCCCTCGAGCCACCCGAGCGACCATGGCAACAGATGACGATGGATTTCGTCACGGGGCTCCCAACTGGCGCAAGTGGCAACGACTCGGTCCTGGTCGTCGTGGACCGATTAACGAAAATGGCGCATTTCGCACCATGCCGCGCGACGATCACAGCCGACGATACAGCAAAACTCTTCATCTCCACCTTCGTACGCTTATACGGATTACCTTCGGCGATCATCAGCGATCGAGATCCGAAATTCAAGTCGAAGTTATTGCAGGAGACATGGGCGCAGTACGGCACCCGCCTGCAGTTTTCGTCGTCATACCACCCGCAAACTGACGGACAGACCGAACGGACAAATCAGACAATGAAGCAGCTGACTCGCACCAACTATCCGGACCTAAGCAGTGGGAAGACTCACTGCTGATGCTGGAATTTGCGTATAATAACGCCCCTTCAGCAACAACTCAACAGTCATCGTTTTACTTGAATTATGGGATAGATCGCGTGGTTCCCTCTTTAACGGCAATTGACAACCCGGTACCACAATCGCAACTGTTCGTCACCGAATTACAGACGACCTGCAAAAAAGCAGCTGACTATCCGTAAAGCTAACACGACGGCTAGTCGCAATGCGGACAAGCACCGACGGGATTTACCCTTCCGCCCTGGGCAAGTTGTCCTCCTGGACACCAAAAGCCTACAATTACCGCAGCCTGTGAAATTGCGACTTAGATACGTCGCCCCATTTCACATCATTCAGATGGTGACACCTGTCACCGCAAAGCTTTTGCTGCCCGACAACTGGAAGATACATGACACATTCCACATCAGTCTGTTGCGTCACTATGAGCCGCCACAGTCGCCAGATGTCGCTCGACCCACCATCGCGCCAACCACACGGCCTGTGTCGGAGCCCACGCTCGAACCTTGGAAGATCTTGAACCATCGCGTGGATCTAACGGCTGTCGGGCTCACCATTTTCCTGCTTCGCTGGAAATATCGCACGGGCGAGGACGACACATATGTCGCCGCTGACTCGCTACAAGAAGATCCGGTTGTGAATGCATACATGATCCGCCGGGGTGTCCCGGATATATACCACAATTCTTAAAGGGGGGATCGTGTAAGGAATTTTCCTGGATTCCTTACTGGGTCACACTGTACGCGTACAACTCATTTTTTGGAAACCAGGCTCGGTCCGACGACATCGCCTTCCGAGCCACCATCGCGTCACTTTCAGATTTTCCAATCCCGAACCTACAACCAACCATCTCGCGATCCCGCGACCATCACCTAGGTAGCCTTGCTATATTAGCCCTGGGCTTCATTATGTGTTAGACTTTGTAATCACTTCCGCGTCATTGCATTATGCGCACTCTTTCACAACTCATAACACTTATAATTAGTAGATGGCGTTACTACGTATTGGATGATGGTAGTTTCAAGTTTGAACAGTATTCTGAACAATGTTGAGCCGGGCCCTGAGTGAACCAAGACTCCAAGACGCCAGGATAGGGCATCCTCAGCGCAGTCTCCGCAAGGTGCAACAGCGAATGGATGGAGTCGATGAACCTTGAACGTGTGGTTGTTGTTGAGGGGCAGGGTAGGGAAAAACAAATGAAAATGGGGTGTTTTGGTAAGGGCGCGCAGCGAGCTGAAGCAGCACTTGTTGGAGGGTGGGGGGAAATGGGGTGTGAGAAATGGGGCACTCGGATGTGGGTGAGGTTGGGACGTTGCTGAAGATGGTACGCAGAGTTATGATTCGGTGACGTGAGGTTAGAAGGGTTCCCACTGCGTTCTCCGCTCACTCTCTCCAGACACATGATGGGCGAGCGGCGTGGTGCGCAGTGCGCCACCAGCACCACCCTCTGTACTGGCAGTCAAGGCAATGCCCTTCCCCAACCTTGAGAATTGTGCCCCAGGTGCGGTACAAGTGATGCCCAACCCCTGCACGCAAAATTGCCTTGTACATTCCAGAAACCTTGCACCCGTGGGTTTCCTGCCGCAAAGTTACACCTACGGTACAAGCACGTCGACCAATAGGAAAGCCAGGAACGAAAGTCTGACTCATAAGACTGCAGTCAAAGAGTCAACAGTAAGTTACAATTGTTTTTTATAAGCCCTTTTTGCCTGATGCGAATTGACGAAACCTCCACGAAATGCTTGAATCACTTATAGACCCATAGGGCAGGCCGAGGTCGGGGAGCTCAACCGGGCATCATGTGTACGGAAACCCGTCCGCTGACATCATTCATCCGGCTCCCAACATTGCGGCTGCGCGAGTGCCCGCGCCCGTGCCCGCGCTCGCGCCTGATCTTCTGGCTCCTACTTCTGCTGCCGCCGAAACCCAGGCAGTATTTTTTTAGTTTTGAAACTCATTCACAGATAGAAATTAGCGACCTGTTACCAAAGTTCTTCAATTTCCAATACTTCTTTGTGTTCGTCTCTCGAGGCCGCCATGTTCCCTGGATGCAGATTCAGAAGTGGGATGAGGTTTGAAAACACGCCCCATCAAGAGGCCACTGACGCCCAAACGAGCTTTTGCTGGAAAACCCAGCCCTTGCTACCAGCACGACCGAACTTAATCCCTTTCGGACAATCCCAACCGTTCTGCTCCAAGCTGGTACTGTGATGAAATCGAGGCAGGGAGGAGCCTCGCAGTGCGGAAGAAAAGTCACGCGTGCTGTGTTATGTACGGACGGAATGACGACCACCATAGTTCATTCATTAGTCCACTACAGCTCATTCGTCTCCTCCAGTCGCCTTTTCTCACCCAAAGAATCCCCGCTCTAAGTCTTGCGGCTATCAGTGGGCTGCTCTTACGAGACTCTTGTTTGCAGCGCGGTATTTCAGCTCTTAGTCTGTCGTTAAAGCTTTCATTTATCGCGTAGTAGAGGTGAGATTACGAGCCAGCAACGGGTTCGCTAAAGTGGCGCGTCAGTCGTCGTTGCTCCACGAATGGACTAGATTGTAGGAGTTGCTTTGGATGCGCCAGAAACCTAGTATTCCCTGAAAACAATAGTCAAAGTCGACACAGGACGTTCCGTGATAATGGCGACGCCGTTTCGTCGTTCGGTTTCCCATTAACTAATTTAACTCGATTCGGCTGAATAAATATTGCGAGAATGGCGATGCCGTTTTGCAGAGTAGTTCCCGAGCCATGGAGAACCGTCGATAACGGACCGAATTTAGGGATTGTCGATCTTACGGTCACGACTCTCGACGGAAAGCTAGATTCGTTGAAGGACGGCCCGGATTTGTCAAGGGACGCGCTCGGGAGTGGCCGGCGTGAAGGGACAGTTGTCGACGAGGCCACGTGTGGGGTTGCCACGGCGGACGTTATAACGGAAGATTGTGTAACGAGGACGGAAGGCGAACTAGGTTCGGGCAGAATGAACGTTGAAGAAGGAGAGGCGGGGCAGGATAACGATTTGCGGTGTATTCCGTCTGGTAGCTCGGATGGGATCGAGTGCAACAGCTCCGGTGGTGAGGGCATTTGCAGCGATAGTAACCGCGGTGGCGATAGTAATCACGGTAGCGATAGCAGCGACATTCGCGAGCATCCAGGTAACTGCAGCACAAGTGGTCGCGCCGACGCCAGCGGCAATGGCGCTGCTGACGGCACAAGCGACGACAGTTGCGCTAATAATGATGTCGAACTTGATGCTAAGAGCGCGCATGCTCCTAACGAACCTGATGCTAGCGAATGTTCTCCTGGCGAGTCATCTAATAGCGAGTCTGCTCCTAGCGAGTCCGCTGCTAGTGAGGCGGCCGTTCGGCTGGTGTCGGCAGCAGCGCTGGTGGCGGCGGGAGTGCAAGACGCGGAGGAAGACTCGTGCAGCATCTGCCTCGACGCGTTCACCGAATCCGACCCCGCCACCGTGAGTGAACACGCCCCGAGTTAGAAGTGAGTTGAGTCGCGTCACACTCTCCGTTATGTAACTTGAGCGTATTCACGCGAGTTGGACCGTTCAAGTGCTGCCAAGATACGGAGGAGGACAATTCGTGCAGCATCCGACTCGACGCCTTCACTGAATCCGACCCCGCCGCTGTGAGTGCCCTTGCTTTGCTCTTTGCCTTGCCCTTACCTTGCCGTTGCCTTGGAATGCCCCCAAGACTCGTGCAGCATCCGCCTGGATGCCTTCACTGAATCCGACCCCGCCGCTGTGAGTGCTCCTGTGTGAAATCCTTCCGTTTCCACCCACTCCAACCTTGAACTCGAGAGTATTCTTCACACGGAAATGAGTTGGAGTGCTCACAACACGCGGAGGAGGACTCGTGCAGCATCTGCCTCGACGCGTTCACCGAATCCGACCCCGCCACCGTAAGTGAACACACCCTGAGTTGAGAAATGAGGTGAGGTGAGTTCCTCCCTCCGTCACACCTCCTGCAGCATCACTTGAGCTTATTCGCGGGGGGTTGAATTTGACCGTTGAAGTGCCGCCTAGAAGCGAAGGATGGCTCGTGCAGCATTTGCCTGGACGCGTTTACTAAATCCGACCCTGGCACTGTGAGTGAACACACCCTGTGTTAGACGTGAGGTAAGTTCTCCTAACTTCTCTCGCGGAAAAGAGATGGGGTTTCGCCAAGGCGTGTGCAAGGACAATCTGTGTAGCATCCGCCTCGACGCCTTCCCCCCACCCCGACCCCACCATTGCGAGTGAACATGCCCTAAGCTGCACTTCCCTTGTGGTCGGCATGAGTGAATTTGACTCAAAGGGTGAGTTCCTCATGCCGGGATTTCTCTTTCGAATCTCCCTTCCTGCCCCACCCCGCCTCGCGTCATCCGTCCGTCTCCTCAGTTGACCCTGGATTCCGTTTGGATCCGGGCCGCGTTGTAAGGAAGGACTGAACCCAGTTGACCCTGTACGCGTTGTAAGTCCCGCATGGCAAGGACTGAAACCAAATGCGCCAAATTTAAACGGTGGGAAATGTAGGAGAGGGGGATTGGGCCGCGGGCGTGCCTGGTGTCTGGAAGGCTGGCTGAAGCCTGGAAGGTTGCAAGTCCGCCTGGTGGGGTGGGGCGCGCCTGGTGGGGTGGGGCGCGCCTGGTAGTGTGCAAGGCAGCGCGCAAGTGGACACACCTGAAGCACCTAGACAGGGGAGCTTAAGCCGTCTCAACTCCCCAAGCAGACCCGATGGTTGGAGAGTTGAGACGGCTTGAGCTCGTGATGACAAGCGATTCCATCGCCTCCCCATTCCCCTCGCTGCTGCTGCTGCTGATGTGGCTGATGCGGCTGCGTTTTGTCTCTCCATGGCCCATGCCAGCTGGCGGACGGTGTGACCTGTGGAGCCACAAGAGCCACTTCCATTGCGCCAGCTCGACTCTTACGCGTTACCCCTCACGCCGTTCTTTTTCAACTCCTTCCTTCCAATTCCCCATTCCCCTCGCCGCTGCTGCTGCTTCTGTCGCCTGTTGTATATCACCGTTCAACCTCTCCCCCTTTCACCCTGTGTGTTGCCCCTCTCTTTCCCCACCTGTGCTACTGCCAGCTCACGGTCTGCAACCACGAGTACCACTTCCAGTGCTCTTCTGTCGAGTCGACCATGCCCCCTCATATCCTTCCCTTTCTCTCTCTCTGTGTTGCCCCTCTCTTTCCCCACCTGTGCTGCTGCCAGGTCACGGTCTGCAACCACGAGTAACACTTTCAGTGCGTCGCCTCACCTGTTTCATATGACCATTCACCTCTCCCCCTTTCACCCTTTCGCCTGTGTGTGCGTGCGTGTGTGTGTGCCTGCTCCCACCTGTGCTACTGCCAGCTCACAGTGTGCAACAACGAGTACCACTTCCAGTGCTCTTCTGTCGAGTCGACCATGCCCCCTCATACCCTTCCCTTTCTCTCTGTGTGTGTTACCCCTCTCTTTCCCCACCTGTGCTACTGCCAGCTCACGGTCTGCAACCACGAGTACCACTTTCAGTGCGTCCTTGAATGGTAAGCGCATCGCTGACTTAACCCGTTTGAAATTCTGCCGATAAGCACACAGTATTTTTTTTTTGGGATTCTCAAATGTCCTCTTCTCCCACTCACATGTTGGATACATCTCCCTTTCCTTCTCTTCCTCCTCTTCCTCCTCTTCCTCATCTCCTCTCCCTTCTCTTCCTTCTCTTCCTCCTCTTCCTCTTCTTCCTTCTCTTCTCGCCCCTGCTCTCCTCCGCACTTCCTCCTATCCCATTTCTTCTCACTGCATGCCCTCCCGTTCTCAAGGTAACTTTTAAGTCGACTCAAAAGTCAAAAGTCACCTTTTAAGTCGACTCATAAGTCAAAAGTCGCTTTTTGAGTCGACTCAAAAGTCAAAAGTCTCCTCCGCACTTCCTCCTATCCCATTTCTTCTCACTGCATGCCCTCCCGTTCTCTCTTCCCTTTTGCTCCCTTCCCCCTTATGTGTGCACTACATCCCACCCGCTCCCCATTCCCCAGGGCCCAATGTCAAGAGGAATGCTCCATGTGCTGGCGCAAGCTGGCACTGCGTTTCCCCTTTGCTCCCCCCCTCCCTCCTGATCCTTTCCCTTTTTGCTCCCACCTCCCCCCTGCTCCGTTACCCCCCCTGCTTCCCATCCCCCAGGGCGCAGCGTCGAGAGGAGTGCCCCATGTGCTGGCGCAAGCTGGCACTGCAAGACGAAACCTGGTACGTGCAAGATGAAACGTGGTACGTGCAAGATGAAACGTGGTACGTGCAAGATGAAACGTGGCACGGGCAAGATGAAACGTGGTACGTGCTAGGTGAAACGTAGTGCGTGCAAGATGAAATGCAGTACCCCCTTCCGTTCGCCTCCACAGTCAGGAGGTGCTGCCTGCGTGCCCTCACAAATTGGTAGGAGCTACAGACAGACAGCAAGTCCTCACAGCACAGATTGCCAGTTACCCTCCCGATCATGAGTCGTGTTTTGAGTCGACTCTAAACACGTCAGGAGCTGCTGCTTGCGTGCTACAGTACAGACCGACAACAAGCCCTCACAGGTTGCCAGTTACCCTCCCGATCATCTTTCTGTACCCTCCTTCGCCTCCCCAGTCAGGAGCTGCTGCTGGCGTGCTACAGGGAGAGAAGGAGAGAAAGGTGCAGCCGACAACCAGCACGCCTCCACTCATTGCCAATCTCTCCTCTCTATTGTCTTTCTTCCTGACTCTCATGCGTTGCAGTCAGGAGCTGCTGCTGGCGTGCTACAGGGAGAGAAGGAGAGAAAGG
This sequence comes from Closterium sp. NIES-65, assembly GCA_948144175.1. Classification (NCBI taxonomy): domain Eukaryota; kingdom Viridiplantae; phylum Streptophyta; class Zygnematophyceae; order Desmidiales; family Closteriaceae; genus Closterium; species Closterium sp. NIES-65. The sequence goes on along the minus strand of CANXME010000605.1, from coordinate 21,599 downwards.
TGCAGCCGACAACCAGCACGCCTCCACTCATTGCCAATCTCTCCTCTCTATTGTCTTTCTTCCTGACTCTCATGCGTTGCAGTCAGGAGCTGCTTCTGGCGTGCTACAGAGAGAAGGAAATCCAAGCGGCAGAGCAGCGCGCGGCAGCAGCAGCAGCCGCCGCCGCAATCGCAGCATCAGTGCGGGGGGCAGTAGGCCGAGGAACCGCGGCACGGGGAGTGGCAGCAAGGGGAGTGGCCGTGAGGGGGCACGTGAGGCGGGGCGCTCAGCCCATGGGCACAGGGGGGTCTTCGTCCTCGCCCTCCTCTATTCCTGCTCCCTCCCGCCATCGCCAGCAGCAGCAGCGGGAGCAGAGGGAGCAGCGGCAGAGCAGCAGTCAGGTATGTGTGTGGGTAGACGTGAAAGTCATACGATGGGCTTTAAGCAAAACGAGTGGCAACAAGGGGCGTGGCGGTGAGGGGCTAGGCAAGGCGGGGGGGCTCAGCCCACGAGGATATGGGGGGCTCAGCCCACGAGGATATGGGGGGCTCAGCCCACGAGGATATGGGGGGCTCAGCCCACGAGGATATGGGGGGCTCAGCCCACGAGGATATGGGGGGGCTCAGCCCACGAGGATATGGGGGGGCTCAGCCCATGGGTACAGGACGGTCGTCCTCCATCCCTGCTCCCTTGCGCCATCGCCAGCAGGAACTGTCGAGGTCGAACAGGTGGGCTGCGGAGCCAGTATGAATCAACTCTTCAGTATGAATCAGCCCATGTGTACAGGACGGTCGTCCTCCATCCCTGCTCCCTTCCGCCATCGCCAGCAGCAGCAGCAGCAGCAGCAGCAGCAGCAGCAGGAGCAGAGGGAGCAGCGGCAGGGCAGCAGTCAGGTATGTTTGTTTTTGAGTCGACTCAAGAGCAGCGGCAGGGCAGCAGTCAGGTATGTTTGTTTGTGATGAGGGTAGGCTCTCCCCCCCTGGGGACAGGTGAGCAACTGTGAGACGTCTCAAAAGTTGAGACGTCTCAAAAGTTGAGACGTCTCAAAAGTTGAGACGTCTCAAAAGTTTGTTTGTGGTGAGGGCAGGCTCTCCCCCTGGGAACAGGTGAGCAACTGTGTGAGCTTGAAGCTCTAGAAGAAAGTGGCTTGTGGGCAGGCGAGGCGGGGGACTCAGCCCATGGGCACGGGGGTTTTGTCCTCCTCCTCGCCCTCCTCTATTCCTGCTCCGTCGCGCTATCGCCAGCAGCAGGAGCAGAGGGAGCAGCGGAAGAGCAACAGCCAGGTATGTTTGTGGTGTGGGTAGGCCTGAAAGTCATAGTGTGGGTGTGGGTGTGGGTGTGGGTGAGAGGGGGTGTGGGTGCGGGTGAGAGGGGGTGTGGGTGCGGGTGAGAGGGGGTGTGGTGGGTGCGGGTGAGAGGGGGTGTGGGTGCGGGTGAGAGGGGGTGTGGTGGGTGCGGGTGAGAGGGGGTGTGGGTGCGGGTGAGAGGGGGTGTGAGTGCGGGTGAGAGGGGGTGTGAGTGCGGGTGAGAGGGGGTGTGGGTGCGGGTGAGAGGGGGTGTGGGTGCGGGTGAGAGGGGGTGTGGTGGGTGCGGGTGAGAGGGGGTGTGGGTGCGGGTGAGAGGGGGTGTGGGTGCGGGTGAGAGGGGGTGTGGGTGCGGGTGAGAGGGGGTGTGGGTGCGGGTGAGAGGGGGTGTGCAGGTGAGAGGGTGTGGCGTAGAGAGAGGGCCAAGAATGGGCGACCTTCCTCCATCCCTGCTCCATCCCGCCATGTGCTTCTCATCTCCCTCCACTCCTTGTACCCAAAGTGACTTCTGAGGCGACTTTTGAGTCGAATTTTGAGGTGAATTTTGAGTCGACTTTTGAGGTGAATTTTGAGTCGACTTTTGAGGTGAATTTTGAGGTGACTCAAAAGTCACGTCCATCCCGCCATGTGCTTCTGACCTCCTCCTTGTACCCCCCTCCTCCTTGTACCCCCCTCCTCTCCCTTCCCCACTTGCAGGCCACAGTCACATCGGGCTCGCCTGTCGATCGCTGGCTGCCCTCGTCCCTCCACTCCTTCCAACCCCTTACAACCATGCTCACTCTCCCTTACCCCTCCTCTTCCTGTCCCGTCCTCTCTCCCTTCATTCCCCTCCCCCTGCGGGCCACAGTCACATCGGGCTCGCCTGTGGATCGCTCGCTGCCCTCGTCCCTCCTCTCCTCCCTCCGTCTTACACCGATATTCATTCTCTTTGTCCCCACCCGCCTTAACCCCCTGCGGGCCACAGTCACATCGGGCTCGCCTGTGGAACGCTGGCTGCCCTCGTCCCTCTGCCACGCCACCTCCTCCCTTTCTGTCCCCGTACAGACGACTCTGCTCACTCTCCTTCCCCTGGACTCCCCTTCTTCCCCCCTGCAGGCCACGGTCACATCGGGCTCGCCTGTCGATCGCTGGCTGCCTTCTTCCCTCCTCTCCTCTCTCCGCCACGCCACCTCCTCCTCTTCCTCCTCTCGCGGTATCTCCGGCTCCTCCCCCCGCTCCTTCGCTCTCTCCTTCAGCCCTCACAGACACCGCTCCTCACGCTCCGCCTCCCCTTCCTCCTCTACTATCCCCGCCACCAACACTACCACCACCACCACAATTACCACCTCTTCTTCCTCCTCCTCCTCTTCCTCTGCCTCTCTTTCAGCAGCACTCGCCTCCTCCTCCTCTCCATCCGCCTCTGCATCTGCCCCATCAGCCTCGCTACCCACCACAGCGACCTCTCTTGCCGCTACTGCCACACTCTCGGATACCACCTCTGCTGCTGTCGCTGCTGGTACCCCTGCTAATTCTGCATCTTCTGCTGCTGCGGCCACCTCTGATGCTGGTGCAGCCCCTGCCTGTCCCTTCACCTCTCCCCCCATCGCATGCTATCGCGCGGACCCATCTGTTCTCGCAGCAGAGGCAGCATGCTCCCCGCCCACCTTCTCCCTCTCGCCCTTGCGCCCACGCCCGCCCTCCGCCCTCTCCTTCTACCCACCTGAGACCTCTAGTTCAGGAGAAACCAACAGAGGGTTCAGCCTGTCAGCAGGTGCTCTCCCTTTGGATACCCCTCTAGGAGCCACTGTGAGCTGGAACGGAGTGCTCCCTATCAATTCTTCTGGTTCTGACACAGGAGAAACCCCTCCTCAAAACAGAAGCGGGGTTTTTTATACAGAGTCTATCCTGGCACCTACTCCTCCTCACAATATTCCTCCTCCTCACCCTTCTACTGCAGCAGCAGCAGCAGCAGCAGCATCTGTAGCTCACACGGCCTCCTCCCCATCTGAAAGCTCGTCTCTTGTTGCTGCTTTGGCACCTATGAGTGCGTCCCTCTCTTGCCTGCTGGCGCGGCAGCAGCAGGAGCAGCAGCGGCTGTTGCTGGAGCAGCATCGGCAGCAGCAGCAGGCTGAGCAGGAGCAGCAGCACGGGGAAGCTTCAGATGCTACAGATGCTGTTGGTGTAATAGGTGTAGCTGATGCTACAGGTGTTGCTGCTGCGACAGATGCTGCTGCTGCTGCTACGAACGCTGCTGTTGCTACTAGTTCGGCTGCCGCCAGTGGTGGGGTTGCTGCTGGTGCTGTTCCCCCGGCTGCATCAGATGGCAGGCTCGGCTCTGATCCCCAAGCTTCATCTAGCCTCGGGTCAACTTCCCGAGCCTCCTCCTCTAGGTTCGGCGGTGAAGGGCAGGAAGGGCTGAAGCTGGTGCTCGCAGGTTCGGAGGAGCAGGGAACGGTTGGGGGGAGGTTTCAAGGGGTGGGGGGTGGTGCGATCGTGACAGGAGTGGGTGGTCAAAGTGTGAGGGCAGCTGGGTTGGCACCTCCTTTTGTTGGGGAGGATGCTGCTACAGCTGATGCTGCTACAGCTGATGCTGCTACAGCTGATGCTGCTACAGCTGATGCTGCTACAGTTGGTGCTGCTGGGTTGCCACCTCCTTTCATTGGAGAAGCAGATGATGCAGCCCCTGCTGCTGCTACAGGTGCTGCTGCTACAGGTGCTGCTGCTATAGCAGCAGCTGACGTGTGTGGCGGTGGTGCTGGCACCGCTGGTATTGGAGCCATCATCGTTACAGGTCCTCCCTTTATCGGGGAAGCAGCTGCTACAGCCACTGACACAACGCCTGCTACAGCTTCTTTCCTTTGCGCTGGTAGCAGCTCCACTGCTGGAAACGTTTTGGCTGCTGCTCCTCCTTTTGTTGGGGAAGCACCTGCTACAGCCCCTGCTACAGCCGCTGTTACAGCCCCTGCTACAGCCCCTGCCACAGCCGCTGCTACAGCCGCTGCTGCACCTCTTGCAGCAGTTGCTGCTGCTACAGCTGGTGGTAGCAACCCCGGGACCTCTGCTGCTGGACTGGCGCCTCCTTTTTTTGGGGAAGTTCCTGCTACAGCCCCTGCTACAGGTGCTGCTGCTACAGGTGCTGCTGCTACAGGTGCTGCTGCTACAGGTGCTGCTGCTACAGGTGCTGCTGCCACACCGGATGTCAGCGACAGGGCCACTGGGACTTCTGCTGCTGGCCTGCCACCTCCTTTTATTGGGGCAGCTGCTCCCACAACCGGTGCTGCTACAGCTGCTGGGCAGGGAAATAACCTGGCGGATGCTGCTGCTGCTGCCAGGTATGTTGCAGATAATGATGGTGCTGTGATGGGCGTTTTGATTCTGCTGCTATTTTGAGGCGCCTAAAAAATCCGTGAGCACTGAGGTGTATTTTGAGGCGCCTCAAAATACCTCTCTGCTGCTGCCAGGTATGTGGCAGATAATGATGGTGCTGTGATGGGCGTTTTGAGTCTGCTGCTGCTCCTGGTGCTGCTGGGCAGGGAAATAACCTGGCGGATGCTGCTCCTTCCAGCAACAGGTGTGCCGTGCCACAGATGACCAGGAAAGAGGGCAACCAGGAATAGCGCATAGAAATCAAGGGTTGGGGTTTTAGTCAACGTCTCTGCTGAGCTGCGAGCCACTCCCGTCACACCATCCGTTGCCATCTCTTCATGCCATCTCTTCATGCCATCTCTTCATGCCATCTCTTCGTCCCTCCCTTCTTCACTCACTCCCATCCTTATGGAGGATCATACCCCGCCTTTCCCTCGGGGCTGCCAGCCCCATGCCGTCCTCTCCTCGTGCGGCACGTGTCTTTTGCGTTCCCACGTGATAAAGTAGAGTTTTGAGACGTCTCAAAACTTTTGTGTTCCCATTCTCAGCTCTACTGACAAGCGCACTCGCTCTCCTTCCACCCTCTACTCCTGTCCCTCACTCGCCTCCCATCCCTCCCCCTTCCATCCTCCTTCTCAGCCCTATGGAGGATCGTACCCCGCCTTTCCCTCGGGGCTGCCAGCCCCACGCCATCCTCTCGTCCCTCAAAGCCCGCCTTACCTTGCGGTACGTCTCCTTCTCTCTCTCCTCCCACGTCAACTCTTTCCGTCTTCCCCATCTCTGTGCTTCCACCTGCCTCCTTGCCCCACGCCATACTCTCCTCCCTCAAATCCTGTCTCACCTCTCAGTACTTCTCTTCCCTTCCACTCCGTTTCTTTCCTTCTTCCCATCTCCATTTCCCCTCGGCCATCCTCTCCTCTCCTCTCTCAAATCCCGCCTCACCTCTCAGTGCGCGTCCTTCTCTCCCCTCCCACTTCCAACTGTTTTCTTCTTCCCCATCTCGCTTCCGTTTACCTCTCTTTCCCACACCATCCTCTCCTTCCTCCACTCATGCACTGCCTCTTGGTACCGAGGTGACTGTTGAGTCGACTCAAAAGTCAACTAGGTACCTCTTCAAAAATTGGAGGCGTCTGATTTTGAGGCGCCTCATAATTAGACTCGCTTCTCTCTACCCCCCTTCCCCTCACCATCCTCTCCTTTCTCCAATCATGCACTGCCTGTAGGTACCTCTACATCCTTCCCACCCCATCACTCTTCGCTCCCCCATCCCCCTTCCCCTCGTATCCGCGCATATCCCAGGAGGTCCCAAGGGTTCGTTCCTCCTCCTCGCCCTCCTCGTTTGCATCCCAGTGTGTTTCAAAGCACACCGGTATGAAAGCAACTCAAAACGTTTCTTACTTTCACTCCGTCCCCCCTCGTGTCCCCGCTTATCCCAGGAGGTCCCAAGGGTTACTCCTCCTCCTCCCAGGCACCAGCCACACTCCGTCACCGAAGCTGACTCTCACAACAGCTCACTATCCCTCTCCCCTTGTGTCCCTGCCTATCCCAGGTGGTCCAAAGGCTCGTCCTCCTCTTCTTCTGTGCATCGTCCTTCCCCCCTGCATTGGGGCCTGTTTTGAGTCGACTCCAAAATCCCCGTTCTCCCACCCCACTCCCTTGTGTCCCCGCCTATCCCAGGTGGTCCAAAGGCTCGTCCTCCTCTTCTGCCCAGGCACCAGCCACACTCCGTCACCAAAGCTGACAGCCAGAACACCTGTCTTGATCCATCCCTCTCCCCTCATGTCCCCGCCTATCCCAGGTGGTCCAAGGGTTCCTCCTCCTCCTCCTCCTCCTCCTCCTCCTCCTCCTCCTCCTCCTCCTCCTCCTCCTCCTCCTCCTCCTCCTCCTCCTCCTCCTCCTCCTCCTCCTCCTCCTCCTCCTCCTCCTCCTCCTCCTCCTCCTCCCAGGCACCAACCACACTCCGTCACCGAAGCTAACACTCACAGCAGATCACTTGGGCCACACGAGGGGAAGGAAGGGACACTGGTGGGCAGAGAGGGGTGCAAGCAAGCAAGAGTCTTACACAAGGGGGGGAATACGGTCCTGGCTGGGTCAGTGGAGGGGAAGGAAAGGAGACTGGCAAGCAGAGAGGAGAGGAGTGCAAGCAAGGAAGCAAGGGTGTTACACAAGGGGGGAAACCTGTACTTGGCTGGGTCAGTGGAGGGGAAGGAAGGGAGACTGGTGGTCAGAGACGTGTGCAAGCAAGCAGCCAGCAGGAGTAGCTGGGTTCACCTCACTCACCTCGTGAACCCACGACAAGCCGAAGTGAAGGGAGTGAGGTGAGGGTGGGGCGGCATGGCCCGAGGAAGGGAAGGATTGGCTGAGAATGAGAAGGCCTGAGGTGAAGGAAATGTTACCGGAGTAGCTGAGGTTTCTTAATGCATTGCAGGCAGGTGTAGGTGGGTTTTGCTCACTTACCACCTCGTGAGCCGCTGGTGGCGTGAATGGGATGAGGGAAGGGCGTTGTGGCTCGAGGAGGGGTAGTCAGGAGAGGGGAAGGAAAGGTTTAGCAGGTTTCTTAATGGAGTGCACGCAAGGGTAGCTGGGTTCACCTCACTCCCCTCATGAACCCATGCCGGAAGAGGTTGGGTTGGGAGGAGGCTGGGAAGAGGTTGGGAAGAGGTTGGAGGAGGCTGGGAAGAGGTTGGGAAGAGGTTGGGAAGAGGTTGGAGGAGGCTGGGGAAGAGGGAAGTGAAAGGTAGGGAGAACATGGGCGGATGGTGGAGAAAGAAATAGAACGAGGTTTGAGGAGGTGGAAAGAGGTGGGGAAGAGGCTGGAAGAGGTGGGTGGGAAGAGGTGGAGGTCGAGAGGGCTATGCAGTGCATCTTCCCAACCTCTTTCATTCTACCGATGCAGACATATCTGGTGGCTGCTTGTGCATTTCATTTGCTGTATTTCCCAAGGGTGTTTTGTAACTTGTCGACTATTGTCATAAGCAGCGGCACAGAGTTGACCTGGCTGGCTGTGTATAGGATGCCAAGCTTTGCTTTGAATTGGGCTCATGTGTGCAGGGATTGCGTTGCTACAAACAGTGCATTGCATGGTGTAATGTGGTTTGAGTGCTCCATAATAAAGCACCGTAGCTTGTTTGTTAGTACCCGTATTGGACAAAGATAAAGTACCGTACATGATGTTGAAGCAGAACTGCATTGTCTTAGGAGGCATACGGTATGACTTCCATATGACTTGACTGCTCTACCAGCCCACCACATTAACACTGAGATACCGGTACCAATTCACAAACAGCAATCAGCAATCGCTGTATGTGCACTGCACCTTAGGGCGAGCCTTTAATGCTATACACACGGACGAGGCTGGGAATGATACGGGAGCTGCTGAATTAGTGGTGCTGCTGACACAGAGACCCTGAAGTTGGAACTACCACTGCTACCAGCACAAGGCTTGCCTGGTGCTGGCACCGAGTTCCTGTCACCTGTGCATATGGATAGGATATCATGGCACCGAGCGCACTGATCACAATGCTGTAGAAGATCGTGCATGACAGATGAGATTGCATGAGATCGGTCGGACAGATGGATCCACTGGTGCTGGTTACAGGTATCAGCAGCTGATTGCAGGCACATAAGGTTACCCTGAAGCAGACACCCATGTCTTGTGCGTGGATATCAACGCAGACAGCAACCCGCAAGCAGCCAGAAGCGTGGGGTTCCCTAGCGGGCTGTTCCCATCAGAATCTTCTAGAATGTCATGCAGAGCCAGGAGAGCGTCTGATAGGTCCTGGATGAGAGCCAATGTCTTTAATAGCCGCTTGAATCGAAGCGCCTTAAGAAGCTTCCTTGCAGCCTCCCCTGATGACGTCATATCCACGCTGCTGCTGCTGCTGCTACTACCAGCTTGGTCGGGCGGTTGGCAGGATCCGCCATTGGAGAATGGGATTGGCTGGTTTTTTATCTGGAGTGAAACTGATCTCTCTTTGTGCAAGAGGGTGGTTATCTCCATGGATGTCAGGGTTACACTTCCGAAATACCCTATGAACTCTGCCCATGCGCTGATCTTCTCTAGCTGCCTCGAGTGCTTTTTGGGTAAGGCGCCGGTCTTGACCTGCCAAGCGAATGGGGGAAACATTCAACAAAGAGCATACTTATTTACTCACCCATTTTGGCTTCCTCGCCTTAAGATTCGTACGTTCGCTGTTCTGTAGCAAGAGATAAACAATGAACAAGTGCAATATGCAAGACGCAAGGTGCAACGTGCGATGTCCCATGTGCATGCACGGAGCAAGCACACACAGCAGAGCATTCCAACTACCAGCCATACGAGCTGCTCCGCGAAGTACTACACCCCCTCGCCGCCGCTCGCCACGAGCTTTAGAAACCCGTTATAAGGCACCTTAAAAGGTAAAAAAAAAGCAGTTCCACCTACCAGCCACACGAGCTGCTCCACGAAGTAGTACACCCCCTCGCCGCCGCTCGCGACGAGCTCCAGAAACCCCTCCACGCTGCTGAATGGCGGAGCCTTCCTCAGCGCGTCCACGTCTTGCAGAAACTTCCCCACGCGCAGGGCTTTCCGGCTCGCCCCCACGCTCGACTCGAAGCTCTTGAGCCGTCGAACGGTTTCAGACTGAGGACCGGAGCCGGAGCCGGCTGTTTGCGAGGGATGGTTTAACGTGACGGCGAGGAGGAGCTTGACGGAGTACCGGCAGATTTTGAGCACTTTGTCGGTGCCGTCCCGCTTCTGGAGGAACGCGACGGCTGTATCAAGGACGTCATGGGATTGCTTCGACATTGTGAAGTGGTTGCCGCTTCTGGATCAATGCGGCTACGTAACGACAGGTATTCGTACTGTGTGGAATCGGACTCAAACGGCGCTACCATACGATCGCCGAGCGGTTACCTTACAATTTTCTCGTAATGTACCCCCAAGGCACCCTACAATTTCTCGTGAAGTTGGTCCTTGTAGCGCCTTATGCTGCTGTACTTATGCATCTATTTACTACTGAAGCGTTGACAGGTATCGCAATCAGGCTTCAACACAGTGTGGATGGAGGATCCACGCCGGCAACGACAGCAGTGCACCACACATTTACTATAAACTAAACACGAAAAATGCAGAAACGGGACGTTGCGTCGTGCACTGAACAAGCGGTGACTAGAGCTCCCAAGGAAGAGGAGGGAACACCCAGTATAGCTTGCTCGTTCCAGAACAGCAAGCGTACTAGAAATAAACAATAAATTGATGGGTGATGGATGGATGGATGCTATGCTACGCGCGACCTCCTTTCATGTCAGTCACCTGCCAATGGAGCATTTATAATTGCCGCTGGGCGCTCACTGGGGGAGTGACGTGAATGTCTGCATTCTCTCAATACCCTACCCAAACACTTGATATGAACGCATGGCCGTTGCGCAGCGTAAAGAACCTCATTGAGCCCCACTGAACAAGCATTTTGTCAAGCCTCCTCGAAGTTGGTGCGAGAAGGTTTGGGTAAACGTTAGCCGTCGATATCCAACTTTGCCCACTTCCCCCAAAGCCCGATTTCAGCAAGAAGTACCGAAGCAGGTTCGGTTGACCCACGTGGACGAGGATCTGGCATAGATCTACGTGGAGCGCCCATGACTCCACGTCAGGTAGGGTCCACACAAGCTGGCTTCGCACCAGCCCCTACAGGGTCACAATCTGTACGTTCATTGTTCATGTATCACGATTCAAAGCGGTGAGTCGCGTTTCAAGACCGTTCGGGATTGCACACCACCGTACTCGAACGCAACAAACCGAAAACACTCGCCCAAGAGGGAGTGGGACTAGAGGGGGGCGAACTGCACCTCTCCCATCCCATCCCTTCTCCCAGCCAGGCGCTTCGTGCTGCTTTCCTTCCTTGCCCCGAAGGTTCGTCCTCTCCCACTGCTTGTTCCCCTTTGACAAATGTTTTAAATCGCAGAATAACGTTCTCAGCCGCATTAAAACGAGATTCTCAAGCCAATCCCTGAGACACGCTAGGCGAAAAAGCCAGCTGGGGCCAAGTGTGGTCAAGCTTTCAGTTCTGCTAGCATCTCGCTCGTTCCTGTCCTGGGACTCGGAGGAGTATCTTTTCTAGGGTTTGTGAGCATCGCCAGCCATGGCGCGCCGTTCTTCTCTCCTCCTCCTTCTCGTCACCATTATGCTTTGCGTCCCACGTTCGTTCGCCGTTCGGTACGTTTCAGTAGGCTTGGTCACTAGGAATGTGTGTTTGCCTGAGCTGCCAGCCTAAAAGACCCTCCGCTTCTGTTATCTAGCATATATTCTGTAACCATTGTGATTGCACTAGGAATGAGACGCGTTTATTAGATCTCACCGTAGCAATTCCTGCTCAGGTTGTGTTATGAACCCGCACCGCCGCAGCGCCTGATGGATTCCCGAATGCCCTGAATCATTCTCCTATCCCCCAAAATTTTTAATTCACCTCTTTCCATGCGGCCGATCCCGATGCGCCTGCTGCAGGTCGCTCGTTCAGATGAAGCAGCAGGCAGCTGTGCAGCAGCCAACAAATCCTCAAGCAACGCTCCCACCGAAGCAGATCTCGGCTAATCCGAAACCTAAACCGTCTTCTGGAGTCGGTACGAGTGGTAGTCAGAAGGACATTCTAGGCGAGCTCGCTGCAGATGCGGTTAAGGCGGCGAACGAAGCACGCGCGATCGCAGACGAGGGTGCAGCCGCAGCAGAAGCGACGGCAGCAGCAGCAAGCAGTGATTTAGCAGGTGCAACTGTTGCTGAAACAGCAGCAGATGCTGCAGTAGTAGCAGCGGCAGCAGTGCCAGCTGTCACTGGCGCAGGAGCGATGGTGTTGGGGACTGAGGCTGTGGACGGTGTTGCTGACGTGACAGGCGCGGGTTCTGCCGACGCCGTTGCGGCGGTAGCAGCTGCTGACGTGGCGAGCGCCGCCACGGACGCCGCGACCGACGTGGCTGCACACGCTGCCGAATCCGCCGCTGACGAAGCCTCCGACGAGGAAACAGATCTCGATAGCGCCGAAGATGCGAGAAAGAAAGCCCTAGAAGACGCAGAGCTGGTGTGGCATAAGTGCGTGCAGTCGGAGAAGCTGGGCGAGGTGTGCGTGGGGGTGTTTGTGGACTCTCAGCAGGAGCCGCCGCTGCTGTTCTCGGAGATCAGCCTGCGGAACCACACGTTCCTGGTGCCGCTCGCCAAGGCCAAGGCGTGCTTGGACGACCAGCTGCTGCTGAATCTGCTGCTCCACGACCCCAAGCTCGCCCCGTTTGCTGCGGAAATTAAGGTGCGTTTTCTTATGGGGGGGGGGGGGGGGGGGGGGGGGGGGGGGGGAGTTCGGGGGGTGCTGTCGCATCCTTAGCCATCCGATGCAGAGTTGATTGTTGCCGCAGCAGGCATTGATCTGTGGCCCTGGGTAGATGCACCATCGATCCCTTGATCAGCCTGCGAAACCACACGTTCCTGGTGCCGCTCGCCAAGGCCAAGGCGTGCTTGGACGACCAGCTGTTGCTTAACTTGCTTCTTCACGACCCCAAGCTTGCTCCCTTTGCTGCGGAGATCAAGGTGATGTTCTTTTCCATTTATTTTTTACTTGCTGTTGCATCTTTCGCCATGCAGTGGATCTGAAAAACGTTGAAGGTCGTCACAGTGGACATTGATTTGTGCACCTGGTAGCACATGTAGTTTGTGAATCTGTAGTTGGAAGATTCACCGATTCCCATCAATATGATGCCCTGCAGGCTCGTACACTGTGTTTCTCCCTCAAAATCCTTTTTTCTTCTCTCTCCAGTTCTCGCTCTATCTTACAACAGGCCGTCATAATGGTGAAGGTAGTACCAGTTGACTGCACATGTATTCTTTTGACTAAAAAAACCCTGTTTCCACTCCTCTCACAGCATTCCATGTTTCTCACAGAGAGGCAGGCTGCTGCAGCTGATGTCATGCGCGAGTTTGGACTTCCTGTAATATCTTTACGCACATTCCCCTCTTTGCTCCTCTCTTCCTATTTCCCTCTTCCTCTTCCTCTCATCCTCCACTTTGCGCCCACACTCCTTTTCCACAACAGGCCATCATGATCATGGAGAAGCTGGCTGCCGCTGATGTCCTCAGCAGGTTTTGGAATTCCTGCATACTGATCCCATTCCACAAACCCTTGCCTTTCCTGCTCTCTACCTTCTCCTTTTCCTCAACAGGCCATCATGATCATGGAGAAGCTGGCTGCTGCTGATGTCATCAGCGAGTGCGTACTCTTTAACGGCCTCTCCATTACTGTGGACAAACCCAACGACTGCCTGTACATAGCGGCATGTCCCCGGCTCTGCTCCCGCCTGGGCTGTCGCCATGGGCACTGCCTCTACTCCAAGGACAAGGAGTTTGAATGCTTCAGGGTGCGTGTGCCTCTGCACAGGCACAGCAGGGATGTTGCAGTGCGCTAGAGTGTTGCATGCGCATGGGGGTTTGGTTTGGCTGTTCCAAGGCGCTCTCACTTCTGTGTATGTACCGTGTGTGTTCCCTCTGAAGGAGCGTTTCGGTGTATGCGATCATGGCCGCCATTTTCTCAATTCTCGAGGATGAGTGTTTCAAGGGGCATGTGCATCTGCACAGGTGGACCCTGGTCTCAGAATAGGAATGCAACGGAATGTGTGGAATAGAAACGAATGGGGTACAAATAAGCAACCCTAGAAGCTGTACCCCCCTAGAGTGCAACTCACTACGGCTTATCACATCAATGTGCAACATTTGACACACGGTAAGTGAGGGGCATCAAAGCAAGCAAGGTGAACAAACGGTCACAAGATCAGTCAAAGCAAGAAACAAGGCAAGCTCAGGGTGGATCTCAAGGACCCCACACAAATTCCGAGCTCAAGCAAGCGGCCACAAGGCCAGTTCAAGAGTTCACTAGGATATAAATACAAAGCACAACGAGCAGAGCAAGCAGCAGGACTACAGTAACCGAGGGCCTACCTCAACAAGCCCCAACTGCACACACAACCTGTGGTGATCACCAAGCGCCAAGGCCTTGGTGAAGACGTCTGCAGTGTTGGCCTCTGAGGCCACAAAGTCCAGGCGTGCCTGACCGCGTCGCTGCAGCTCTCGCAGGAGGAAGTACCTCACGTCAATATGCTTCACTCTGCTCTCCAGTCGAGGCTCTCGACACAGGAGGATCATGGCCTTGTTGTCAGCGTACAAGGTCGGAGCAGAGCGAGGCCGCTCACCAAGGTCTGCGAGCAAGAAGGTCAACCAGCGAAGCTCTTGTGCCGCCATGGCACCCGCGTAGATCTCTGCCTCTGCACTGGAAGTAGCCACAGACGACGACCGTGTAGACCTCCACGACACAGCACCAGCTCCCCGACTGAAGCAGTAACCCTGAGTCGAGCGCTGAGTTGTCAAACATTATATGTTTGTGTGGTTCTAGGCTGTAGTGGGTCACACCATAGGGGGTACACCAGATTAGGGTTTCATATTTGTACTGTTGTTCCTGCTAGTCACACCCATTCCTGTTTCTCATTCTGACATGGTATTACGAGCCTAGGTTCCACCTAGGACCGGAACGTTAGGGCCCACCGTTTCCTAGCGTCGCCCCTTCAGGCCCCTCACGGCCCCTCGCGTCGCCCCTTACGACCTCTCACGGCCCCGTCTTAAGACCCCGCGCTAGCCCCTTAAGGCCCCGCGTCGGCCCCGCGCTAGCCTCTCACGGCCCCCTACGGCCCCGCGCTAGCCCCGAACGGCCCCGTGTAGCCCCGCGCTAGCCTCCCACGGCCCACCTACGGCCCCGCGCTAGCCTCCTACGGCCCTGATTGGCCCCGCGCTAGCCTCGAACGGCCCCGTGCGGCCCCCGCGCTAACCTCCCACGGCCCCGTAAGGCCCCGCGCTAGCCTCCCACGGCCCCTTCAGGCCCCGCGCTAGCCTCCCACGGCCCCTTAAGGCCCCGCGCTAGCCTCCTACGGCCCCCAAATGGCCCCGCGCTAGCCCCGACCGGCCCCCGAACGGCCCCCCCCCGCGCTTGCCTCTCACGGCCCCTTCCCGCGCTCGCCCCTCTACGGCCGAGCCGCACAGCGCGACCCCAGCTGAACCGCGCGACCCGAGTCGAACCGCGCGACCCAGCCGAGCCGCGCCGCCCCAGCCGAGCCGCGCCGCCCTAGCCGAGCCGCGCCGCCCTAGCCGAGCCGCGCCGTCCTAGCCGAGCCGCGCCCTCCTTACCTGAGCAGCAGCACCACTACTGCTACTGCTACTGCTACTACTACCGCTGCTGCTGCTGCTACTGCTACTGCTACTGCTACTTCTGCTACTGCTACTTCAGCTATGGCTAGCCCTCCAGTTCTCTCGTTCGATGCTGAGGGCCGCCCGATTAAGTTTGAGACCTGGCTCGATGATCTGCACCTGTTCCTCCAGCTCACTGCCAGAGAGGATATCTCGCTGTACGATCACGCACTAGGCACAGTCCCTGCTCCTGCTACTACTGCTGCTGCTACTTGCTCGCTCACAGTGGCAGACTCGCGATGCCCACGCCCGCTTTGCTATTCGCAACTCCCTGCCAGTCGACGAGCGCGAGCACTTTGGCCAGCATCAGACTGCGCAGGCCCTGTACACTGCTGTAGTTGCGCGCTACTCCTCCCCGGCCTCAGCTGCACTAGGCCGCCTCTCGCTTCCCTACCTGTTCCCCGACCTGTCCGCCTTCCAGACAGTCGCTGACCTCATCACTCACCTCCGCACTAGTGATGCCCGCTTCCGTGCAGCCATGCCCGCTGAGTTTCTTGCCTCCAACCCTCCCCCGCTCTGGCTCACTCTCTACCACCTAGTCACCCGCCTCCCTGACACTCTGCGTACAGTCAGGGACCACTTCCTAGCTCGCTGCCCCACTGAGCTCACCATTACCGCCCTAGAGAAGGAACTACTTGCAGTTGAGAAGAGTATTGTAGCTGTAGGTACCTCTCGTGGCGACCCCCGCACCCCTTTCTTCGAGGGGTGTTCCCCCTCCCCCCTGCTCCCCTCTGTCGCCTCTGCTGCTGCTGTCGACCTCCTTGGTGCTGAGCAGGTCGGCTCTGCGTCCGCTCCCAGCGGGCGTCGCAGCGGCAAGGGCAGGGGAGGCAAGGGCGGTGGGGGTGACGGCGGGGGAGGCGGTGGTGGGGGTGGTGGCGGCGGTGGGGGTGGTGGCGGGGCTGGAGGGGCAGCGGTGGGAGTGGTGGAGGCAGCGGCGGCGGCGGTGGCCGGGGTGGGGGCGGTGGTGGTGGCGGCAGTGGACGTGGAGGCGGCAAGGGCGGTGGTGGTCGTGGTGGAGGCGGCGGTGGTGGTCGTGGAGGCTCTGGCACTGGCCAGAGCGCGCAGCACCCTCAGTCCTCCCAGGAGCTTCGTGAGTGGTACTTACAGCACGGGGGTGGGGGGGGTAGCCTTAGCTGCACGTACGTCATCCGCACTGGTCGCCGCAAGGGACAGACGTGCGGGAGGGCGCACACTGCGCAGCGCTGCTTCTCTCGCCTAGATGACGCGTGGCGTGCTCAGTTTCCTGACGCTCCTGAGCTCCCTCAGTGGGCTGATCTCCTCAAGAAGGATATCGATATCTATGCTCTTGATTTTGATGTTATTCTCAAAGCCATGTATGCATTGACTATTAGTGGAGAGGAGGACCAGTACCTGTGTGTTCCGCCTGACCCAGGCATCCGCACGAGTGAGGCTGCCGCCCTAGGTGCTTGCGTGTCTGCTGCCCCAGGTGCTAGTGCGGCTACTGCTCTAGGTGCTTGTGTGTCCGCCACCCCAGGTACTACTGAGTCCACTGAGGCACTGCACACCTTCACTCTAGACTCAGGCGCTTCGCGCTGTTTCTTTCGTGACCGCACTGCTCTTGAGCCCCTTGCTCGACCAGTCGCTGTCTCGCTCGCTGACCCCTCTGGGGGTCCGGTCATTGCGACCTCCTCCACTGTCCTTCCTTGTCCTGCTGTCCTGTCGGGCATACTGTCAGGTCTCCACCTCCCCTCGTTCTCTACGAACTTGGTGGCAGGTTGTGCGCTTCAGGATGGGGGTGTTCACCAGTTCACCCCTGCCTACGAGCGCGTGACACACTGCACGTGTGCTCGGACGGGCCGTCACCTGGCTACCTTCACTCGGCAGCCGGGGTCGGACCTGTACACACTGACCACTGAGTCCCCTCAGGTAGCGGCGTCTGCGTCTGCGTCTGCGTCTGCGTCAGGTCAGCTGTCTGCCCCCTGCTCGTGTCGCTCTCTAGCGCACAAGACTGTCCTCTGGCACCACCGACTTGGTCACCCGTCAGTGCAGCGCCTTCGGGGCATGCACTCCCGGTACCTTGTCTCTGGTCTTCCTCGGGTACTCCCTCCCCTCCCACCCTCCCTTGCTCCTCCTTGTCTTCCCTGTGTCGAGGGGCGGCAGCGCGCTGCCCCTCACTCCTCCTCGTTCCCCCCGACGACTGCTCCTTTGCAGACGCTCCACATGGACGTGTGGGGCCCAGCCCGCGTCCGTGGTCAGGGCCAGGAGAGGTACTTCTTGATCGTCGTTGACGACTACTCGCGCTACACCACGGTCTTTTCCTTGCGCACCAAGGGTGAAGTCCCTGATGTCCTGATCCCTTGGATCAGCAGAGCACGTCTTCAGCTGCGAGAGCGTTTTCGCTCGGAGTTTCCTGTCCTGCGCTTGCACTCTGACAGAGGTGGTGAGTTCTCCTCCGACCTCTTGGCAGCCTACTGTGCTGAGCACGGCATTCGTCAGTCGTTCACGCTTACGGCCTCTCCACAGCAGAATGGGGTTGCTGAGCGCCGCATTGGCTTGGTCATGGAGGTCGCTCGTACCTCCTTAGTCCACGCGGCTGCCCCCCACTTTCTGTGGCCGTTTGCGGTCCGGTACGCTGCGCATCAGCTCAACCTCTGGCCCCGTGTCTCCGCTCCGGAGACCTCGCCCACACTGCTGTGGACGGGGGAGGTTGGCGATGCGTCACGCTTCCGTGTCTGGGGATCCCGAGCTTTTGTTCGCGACACGTCTGCGGACAAGCTCTCCTCCCGCACTGCTCCGTGTGTCTTTCTTGGCTTTGTCCCGGATGCGTCTGGCTGGCAGTTTTACCACCCGCCTCGCACCGCGTCTTCCCCTCTCAGGACGTCACTTTTGACGAGTCCGTGCCCTTCTACCGCCTCTTCCCCTACCGCACTGCCCCGCTCCCTCCCCCGCCTCTCTTCCTCGCGCAGGTGCTGCAGTGGTAGACCCCCTTCCCCCTCAGGGTGCCGCTCCCTCAGGTGTCTCTCAGGTAGACCCGGTTGAGCCTGCCGAGGTAGCTGTCGACTCGCGTCCTGCTAGAGGTGCTGAGCCTGAGCGTGCGGAGCCTGAGCGTGCGGAGCCTGGGGGTGCTGAGTCTGGGGGTGGCTGAGTCTGGGGGTACTGAGCCTGGCGTTGCTGAGTCTGGGGGGTTGCTGAGCCTGGTGGTGTTGCAGTTGACTGTGAGGCGCCTGGAGGACCTCCCTCTTCGCAGCAGCTACGTGAGTGGTACTCACGGTACTGCAGCCTCCGGCGGGGTGCGTCTCGGGCTTCGTGGTGCTACTGGAGTTGGTACTCGTGTTTCCCCACAACGGCGGGAGCCGCCCTCTTCCCCACAGCTTCGAGAGTCGTAACGCTCGGCACATCAGTCTCCGGAGTGGAGCTGCTGGTGCTGGGTCCCCGGAGTTGACGCCGCTGCGGGTGCTGCGGACCCTGGTGCTGGAGGTGCTGCTACTACTGGCGGTGCTGCTGGAGGTGCTGCTCGTACTGAGGACCCGGGCGTTGGAGCTGCTGCGGGTGCTGCGGACCCTGCTGCTAGGAGGTGCTGCTGCTGCTGGAGGTGCTGCTGGTGCTGCAGGAGGTGCTGCCTGCTGCCGCTGGAGTGGAGGACCCGGAGGGTGGAGCTTCTCTGCTGGTGCTGAGGACACTGCCCGCTGGTGTCTCCTGCTTGTTCGGGAGTTGCTGCAACGGCCACGGCCTGTACTTCGTTCCGCTCCCTTCATCAGGTTTCTTGTCAGACTCCTCCTCCTTGTCCTCCTCTCGCCTTAGAGTGTCCGCCGTCTGTCCAGTCACAGCCCACAGTTACCGCCTGCCTCCCCACTCCCTGTGCCTACTCCTTACACTGGTCCGACTGGAGGTCTTGCTGAGAGACGTGAGCCTGCGTCACGTCCCTGTGTCACCCTGCGTCTCGTCGAGCGTACGCCTGTTCGTGGCTGCTACCACTGGTAGTCTTGTCCAGAGTCAGCGTCCTCCTGCTGTCCCAGGCACGCACCAGATGGCGCTTCGTCAGTCCACTGCTTCCGTGGCCGTGTCGCTTCTCCCCGTCGCCTCCTGCGTCCTCTCTTCCTGCTCTTGCTGACCCGGAGTCAGACACCCTTCGCGCTGCCAGTCCTACTGTCACACGTCTCCTGGCTACGGTTGTCACCGACCCTTCCTTTGAGTCCGCTGCTGCGTCTGCCTTAGTCGCTGACTTGTCGACTTTGCAGCTGCGTGTCGTCTAGACTACGCTGCGAGTCTTGTTGCTGAGTCTGAGTCTGTCTGTCCTCCGTCCGTCGGGGGTGAGTGTGCTCTTGGCCGGACGTTCTTGAGGACAGGCAGGAGGAGTTTGGTTGCCTTGCCGCTGCTTTGCCCCATCTCGTGTCCATGCTTGTTGCCCCTGAGGGAGACCCGGATGCACCAGACATCCCGACCCCACGCTCTTACGCAGAGGCGAATGGCCGGTCCCTACTCCTCTCAGTGGCAGATAGCCATGACACAGAGATGGCTTCCTGGAAGTCCACAGGCACCTACGTCGACGAGGTTCCCCCACCTGGGGCGAACATCGTCAGTGGCATGTGGATTTTCAGGGTGAAGCGGCCGCCGGGCTCTCCGCCTGTCTTCAAGGCGCGTTACGTTGCACGAGGCTTCAGTCAGCGAGAGGGAGTTGACTTCTTCCAGACCTTCTCCCCGACCCCGAAGATGACCACTCTTCGGGTTCTGCTACACGTCGCCGCTCAGCGTGACTACGAGCTCCACTCTCTTGACTTCAGCACAGCTTTCTTGCAGGGCAGCCTGCACGAGGAGATCTGGCTGCGCCGCCCACCTGGCTTCACTGGGTCGTTCCCTCCTGGTACCCAGTGGAGCCTGAGGCGGCCAGTCTACGGTCTCCGCCAGGCGCCACGTGAGTGGTACGACACACTGAGGACTACACTTGCGGCTCTTGGGTTCGCTCCTTCTACTGCTGACCCGTCGCTGTTTCTACGCACCGACACCTCACTGCCGCCGTTCTACATCCTCGTGTACGTCGACGACTTGGTCTTTGCCACTTCTGACACAGCTGGTCTCGCTCACGTGAAGTCCGAGCTGCAGAAGAGACACACGTGCACAGACCTGGGTGAACTGACAAGCTATCTTGGCTTGCGGATCACCCGGGACAGAGCACGGCGCACCATCACCTTGACTCAGTCACACATGGTGCAGCAGGTCCTTCAGCGCTTCGGCTTCACGTACTCCTCGCCTCAGTCCACTCCTCTGCCTACGGAACACTCGCTCTCAGCTCTGCCTTCGGATGAGTCCGTAGAGCCGAGTGGTCCGTATCCAGAGCTTGTGGGCTGCCTCATGTACCTGATGACCTGCACTCGACCTGACCTTGCATACCCTCTCAGCATCTTAGCACGCTATGTCGCTCCCGGCCGTCACCGGAAGGAGCACATGGATGCAGCTAAGAGGGTGTTGCGCTACTTGTGCAGTACGTCGGGCATGGGGCTAGTGCTTGGAGGGCGAGACCGGCCTGTTCTCACTGGGCACTCAGACGCTTCTTGGGCAGACGACCAGGCTACTCAGCGGTCGTCTCAGGGTTACACCTTCAGTCTTGGCTCTGGCTCTGTCTCTTGGCGTTCTACTCGTTCTTCTTCTGTTCTCAGCTCCAGCTGTGAGGCTGAGATCTACGCCACGGCCATGGCTGCCCAGGAGCTTCGTTGGCTCACCTACCTGCTGACTGACCTTGGAGAGCAGCCTTGTTCTCCTCCAGTGCTGTACGTCGACAACAAGGCAACCATAGCCTTGTGTTAGGAGCACAGACTGGAGCACAGGACGAAGCACATTGCTCTGCGTTACTTTCTAGCTCGAGAGCTACAGCAGCGTGGTCAGCTTCTTCTGCGTTACGTGGCCACTGAGGCCAACACTGCTGATGTGTTCACCAAGGCGCTTCCGCCTGTTGACCATCAGCGTTTTTGCACTCTTCTAGGCCTTGTGCCGACTGTTCCTCACTTGCTTACTTCTTGACTTTGCCTGTACTGTGATCATTATATATATACCTGCATGTTTGCCCTTGCTAGGTTGTGATCATTGTACCTCTTGCTCTGTTATAAAACTGCATGTGAACTGGTCTTGTGACCGCTTACTTGTGCTCGGAATTTGTGTGGAATCCTCGATATCCACCCTGAGCTTGTTTGCCTTGCGTTGCCTTGACTGGTCTTGTGACCCCTAGGTCTCCCCCACTTTGCCTATGGGGGTGTGTCAAACATTATATGTTTGTTTGGTTCTAGGCTGTAGTGGGTCACACCATAGGGGGTACACCAGATTAGGGTTTCATATTTGTACTGTTGTTCCTGCTAGTCACACCCATTCCTGTTTCTCATTCTGACATGAGTCTCCACGTCGTCAGCGTAGGAAGAGTCACAGTGACCAGTCAACACCACTGGCTGAGTCCCTCCAAGCACAAGCCCCATGCCTGATGTAGTCGCCAGGTACTTTGCCACCCTCACAGCAGCTGTCCAGTGGACAGGGCGGTGTCTCCCGGTCGCAACAAAGCGAGAAAGGATGCTGAGGGGAAAGGCGAGGTCCGGTCGAGTACAAGTCATCAGGTACATGAGGCAGCCCACCAGCTCTGCGTAGGGTCCACTGGACTCAAAGGGCTCGTCAGGAAAGGGGCCCGTGAGTCTGTGGTCAACAGCGAGAGGAGTGGGCTGTGTGGTGGAGAACTGGAAGTCGAACCGCCGAAGGACCTGCTGCACCATGTGTGACTGCGTTAGTGG